>CAJHQP010003248.1:0-70626 GCA_905132765.1 Moricandia arvensis | reverse complement strand
ATGATACAGATATATCTGTCAAGCGCAAGTAACAATATCCACTTAGATTTATTTACCCCATATTAAATATAGAATTTAATCAGGAATGCATGTTTTCTGGTTTGAAACATTGCATTTGCAGCTACAAAGCCGCCCAGTGATCTTAAACATTTTGTATAATATGATTTAAGATTTTAAAATTTGATATGAAATGTGTAAGTACTAATTGATTTTTGTCAATCGTTAGATCATTAATAGTATCTAACTATAAATATATAATACTTATTGCAGGCGACACTATTATATAGTAAATAAATGAAAGGCAGGAGATTTGGGAATTAATTGAAAGTCATTTTCTCTAGTCATGTGAAGAGAGAAAATAGATCGTGTCACTAGCTTTTAATAATCAAATGGGCCGAAAGCATGGTTCATATCCGCGTGACCACATGTGGAGTTAATAAATTTTCGCTCTAGAGGGGAATCGATCTCTGCCTAAACTTACATGGCGATTCCTCTCTAGGTGGAACCATAAGACCACCACGATGTGGTTACTTTGAAAATCTTTTTCACATCATCATGTGGTTAAAATGGTTGAGTGGTGTGACAAATGGTGCATTCTCCCAAATATGATCATTTACACTGCATTGTTAATTCTTAGAGCATAATACGTTCAGTTTGTCTTCTTTTTGTTAAAACCTGTTTTTATTTCTTTGGCAATGCATTATAAGCTGTTTTTAAGTTTCGATCTGAAATGCTGCATGAATGGCTCACCTTTTGCTTTCAAGACCATCGACCTTAAAAAATATGTTAAAAAGAAGACCATCGACCTTTTATTCTGTACCTGTGATGTATTCTTATGTGTATATGTTTTTGTAGCTGTGTTCACTTGAATTATAGAACTCCGCGTACTTCATACTCATAACTGGATTAAGGCAAGCTCAATGAAACACAGGATTTGGTCTTCAAATTTTTTATAGATTTTTTTATATAGAATAAGAATATATCCCTAATTTTTGAAAATATATTTTTTTTTTTATAAAAAATCCATAAGAAATTTTAGGACCCCAAATTTTCTGGCCATGTTCATACTACGGGCTAATATACGCTCGGGACTCTACATGCCTTATGTGGAGCAAAGTCCATGGATGAGATGTTCGAAATTTTGCAATTCTAACTTGAGTATTTTATAAAGTTTTTTGTAACAATTCATAGTTAAAAGGCCCATATACTTTTGTGCTTGAAGCCCATGTGATCCAGGGCCGGTACACAAATGCACAGATTTCTTGAGACTAATGCTGTTTCTTGTCGCATTTGTGCTTTCCTTATCAAATGTACTGAGGTATTGACAATGAAACTGTTTTTTTTTTGGTAAAAAAAGATTGAAACTGTTGTTAGGAGACCACACACAAGGGTATGATCCTAAAAGAATATGGAACCAAAGTTTCTTTTAACATCACATATCTTTTTAACCCTCTTAAAAGTCCGTTTTGAGATTCATCTCTATAATAGTTTTAATTCTTTGGCAGGGAAAAGAGCCCATAACTCAGAAGTGTGTGCTTTCTAGGCTCTTTTCCTGTTTCCTGGATCATTGGCCAGATTGTCACGTCTAATATATTTAATAGCACTCAGCAGAACTGAAGAACTGACTCGATGACATTAACATAAACTCCAAAGTGGTAGCTTCAAACGCACGTAACACAACAACTTTTGCCTTTGTTTTGATTTACCTTCTTAAACTGAAGTATGTTAAAAAGTCTTCAGTCAAAAATGAAAGCTCGTCAACATATTGAACCATACCCCTTGGATATCTCTTTCTCTATCTGCGACTGCAATAGTGTAAATGTTGATATTTACTGTCCTACTAAGTGGCCGAAAGCTATTGGGTAGAGAGACTAAAGAGAGTTAGTCTTTTCACGCATGTGATTTTGATTGACTCAAATATTGAAAGAGATTTTGTTGTATATGCTTTGCCTTCACATAGTAAATTATAAATTGCTCAAAAAGTTTAATATGGTTCGACGAATATGGAATTTTTTTGTACAGAAGAATATTAAAACACATGGAAATATTACTGCTTATGGAATAAGATGCCCTTTTGTTCTGGAATTTAAGGATACTGGATAATGCTGCTCACATTTAGGGGTGTCAAAATGAACTGTATATATATATAGTACTCTTTCACTAGGTCGATTTTATCTCTCTACATGTGGTTAGTGCATATGGAATCAGTATCACTTATTCTTCTATATTTGTCTTTTATTTCAGTATAATTTTCAATAATGAAAGAATAGTTCTGATACGAAATGATATATATATATATATCTGTAATATTGATTTATTAAGGGCATTAATTCTAAAAATGAATATTATTCATTCACGAGTTAGTTTTATAATTGAATCTTGTCACAAACGCACGTGGCCTATCAACAGTCGACATGAGCTTGGTTCACTATTCTTGTCTTTGGTTTTGACTAAGTTTGATTTGAAATAAGAGTTATGGAACTGAGGATTTGATTTTATTGAAGAACGTGAACAAAATTAACTCGAAACACGGAACAAGAAAAAAGAGTAACACATAATAAAATACATATACCTATACATTTAACGTTTAACGTGTGGTAGTAGATTTGGTGCCAAAGTATACACTGTTTGATTTGAGAGATGATCATAACTTTTGTTGTAAACATGTCTTGTGTCATGAATCAAACCAGCTGGTGTCTCTTCTTCAAACAATTATCTTGACTTTTGATTTCTCTAGTCTTTCATACGATTACTAGCCAACCAACAACCGAAGAATAGCTATTTGTGCCCTTCTACAATTTTGATTCTGCCTTTTTCATTTCCAAACCAAAATATAAGTGTGAAATCACATATGAACTGTATATTATGGTTGAAATTTCGTACTTCAAGCTTCCATCATGTGGACAGAATGTTATCTGTTCTGTTAGTGTCATAACGTAAATAAAGATGATTTAACTTCATGTGTATCAAGGAGATGAAGATGATATGAGTAGATCAGTAAACCACGCATGGAGATTGGAGCTGGAGAGTAAAGAGTTCTTGTATGAAGAGAAATGTATTATTCATCACGCCGATCATTGTATCAACGTATTCTCGTGTATTTATACACAGCAAGATGTAGTTTGCTAACTTACTGTCTAACTGTGTAACAGATATGATGCGACCTACACCTATATATGGCTAACTATACAACCAACTCTAATACCCCGCTTCAATGCCTTTGAATCTGGAGTTTGTGGAGATAAGAGGCTGTGAGATACTCATCATCGCCGGTCAGCAAAGAACGAATAGTGGACTGGATGGAGCCGGTTTTGTCGAGTATATCAGGCTAATACTGGTTACTCGTGCTTGTCACATGAATAGCTTTTGAGAGTCCTAGCATGTAGCTGATTCCGGATATGTGACAGTCGATTTCTACCTGCTTTGTCCGTTGCATCAGGAAATACCTGGATTCGTAGCAATGTAGATAGCAGACTTATTATCACAGAAAACTTTGGCAACAGATGATACTTCAACGTGAAAGTCCTTCAGTAGCTTCTGAAACCAAAGTATTTCGCGTGTGACATCGGCAAGACTACGATATTCTGCTTCAGTGCTGCTTCGACTGACAACCTTCTGCCTTCTGAGAGCGCACAGCAAATGAGAGAAGTACCAAGGTAGATACAGTAATCCATAGTTTAGAGATTCGTGTATCACGACAAGAAGCCCAATCTGGCATCTGCAAAAGCATTCAAGCACAACTCATTCGTAGCAGAAAAGAACAAACCTTGGCCAGGATTGCCTTTTAGATACTTAAGAACCCGATGAGCTGCGTGTAGATGTGCAATCAGTCGGTCTCTGAAGAAACTGACTCAGTTTATGAACGGCGAATGTGATATCGGTTGTAATGGTCAGGTAAAGTTAATTTACCAATCAACTCCCTGTATGGAGTAGCTGAGGGTAAAGGAACTCCAACTTCCAAACTCAGAGCACATAAGGATCCATTGGACACTCGCAGGTTTGCAAGCAAGTAGACCAACATTCTCTAGTAAATCCAGTGTGTATTTGTTCTTGACACACAGAAATGCCAGAGGATGATCTTGCAATTTCAAGTTCAAGGAAAAACCGCATGGGACCAAAGGATCCATAGACTTAAAAGCTTCAGCGAGTTGAGTCTTTAAGGATAGAGAGCTCATGATCATTATGCTAGTAATAGCATGCATCGACATAAACCAAGACCGCAACGAAAGCAGTGGTGTAGCTTTGACAAATAAACTCGTATCAGATTGAGATTGAGCTGTACCCGGCATCAAGGAGGACTTTAGTAAAGGATTTATTCCACTGGCGAGAGGCTTGCTTGAGGCCATAAATGCTTTTGTGTAAAACGACAAACAGCATTCGGAGGGAGAATTTCAGAAGGTCCAGGAGTGTAGCCTTGAGGAAAGGGACATGTAAATCTCCTCATCAAGAGTACTATGGAGAAAAGCATTTGAACATCCATCTGTGAACAGTTTCCAGCCTTTGGCAGCAGACAAGACTAGCATCAGCTTCACACCAGTTAGTTTATCCAAGGAGGAAAAAGTCTCATTATAATCAACTCCTTCTTGCTGAGTATAAACCCTTTGGCAACAAAACGGGCTTTGTAATCTTTCCACAGTACCATCAGCAACGATACTTGATGGTAAACCACCCATTTACATCCTACAACATTAGCACCAGGAGGTAAAGAAAACAACAGACCATGTTGTTCACTTCCATTGCCTGAAACTCCTCATTAAACTGCACCTTTCCATCGGTCAGATGTCATGGCTTGTAAAAAAGTTTTGGGTTCAGACTCAACAGAGATGGAGAGTAAAAATTGGTATAAGAAGGAGACAATTTCTGATAGGAAATGACAGAACAAAGAGGATAGGGAAGTAGTGTGAAAAAGAAGGAAGGTTGGACGAATGGAGATTGGTTAAAAGAGCACAAATGATAATCACGGAGAAGGAGGGGTGTTTTAATCTGCCTGCGAGGTCTCTCTCAAGAAGAAGAAGTCAATGAAATCTGCACTGATAGTCTCTTGTACACGAGAACAACAGGAATGAATGAGATGCAGATGGAACCATGAGAGTGGATGAGAATAAGCAGGCACAGAGCAGAGTTAGGAACAAAAGGTGTGTTGTAGCAGCAAAAACAAGGTGAGAAAAGAAATAAAAAACACTGCGATGTGGAATCAAAAAAGGGAAAGACACTCTCTGGAAAGATAAATTTCGTGAAATTGAAACAGAACGAGTTTCTAAATCAAGCACCTATAATCCTTTTATAGCCAGAGGGATATCCCAAGGAAAACAGAATGGTCGAGCTCGTGGACTAAACTTGTGACGATCCTTAATGAGGGTACTAACATAACAAAGACACCCAAAGACCGTTAGCATGTCATAAGCAGGAACTTTGTTAACAATAGTTCATAAATGGGGATTTTGTTATGTAAGAGAGGAGATGGAAGTCGATTAATCAAAAAAGCAGCTGTGGCAACACAATCAGTCCAGTAAACAAGAGGAATGTTGTGGACTGAAAAAGTAAAGCCCCTAGCTACATTTAAGAGTATTGTTGGATGTTTCCGTTCGACAACCGAGTTCTGTTGAGGTGTATAAGCACAAAGAAAATAAATGCACCAAACCATGTTGTTTCACACCAAGTCATGAAATTGCTATAACTCAGGAGCATTATCTGTGCCCTAATTGCGCTTTAATGTGAGCATCTATATTGAGTGTCCGTGAACCAGCTGTAATAAACAGTTGAAATTATCGGAACAACCATCACTTTTATTCATACGAAGCATATACACGCCAACGCTAACTCGCTGTAGCATCATCACAATGGAAAGAAATACTTGTACCGCAGCAGCAGCACTCCAGTATAGAAACAGGACCCCAAACATCTACGTGAGTAAAGCAAAATGGATTAGTCAGATTTCATGATTATGAAATGGAAACTTGATAAACGTTCTGCTAGCTACAGGACACACATGACAATGTGACTGCGAACTTAAAACTGATGCTGTTCTGGGAGGGAGAAGTGATGTCCATTTTGTGTACTATATGGTTGAGGTAGTCTTTTTTCTTTATTATGAAAAGGACAAAGTTTATCAAAGGAGAACCTTTAGGTTTTGACGATCAGCACGGGAATGTCCCAGTCGAGGGGTATGCCATGGTACTGCATTAATCAACAAGGACTCCCAAAAGGATTTATGTAAAGCAGAGATGAAGAGGCAGTCAACAGTTGAGATGTAAAGACTAATTGAATATATCACCCCTTCCCAATCATCGAGCCTGAGAAAGGTCTGCAGAAAACAATGATCAGGATACCTGTCGCAGAACAATTGTTTTGACGAAGTAATGATGCACACATAATGAGATTAAACTGGAACTGACGGGGACATGCAACACATCATAAAGAATCAATGAATCAGATAAACGAATAGTGCCAGTATGCATGATAGGGAATGTTGTTCCATCTGTAAAGAAACTATCAGGTCAGAAGCATCAAAAGACTTCCTGAAATAGAGAAAAGATCAGCACAAACATGACTAGTTGCACCGCTATCAAATGATCCAAGAGTGTTTAGGAAAGGTTATTATAAAGAGTTGAGAAACAATGATGGTGAAAGGTAAGTATGTGCTCAAAACGAAGGTTGATGAAAGGTTGACAAAATTTACCCGAAGAAAGATTGTTTCAGCCTATAACACCTTTCTCAGTGACAGACGCAGTAGAACAAGAAGCCACACAATTTCTGAAAGTTGAGCACGAGATTCTAGCTGTTGAATGATGGATTGCAGCTGTGAAGCATTCAACTGATTATGTCCCAAGGAAGAAGTCGTTGTTGCGGACAGGAACAAAAGACATAGATCCAGAAGCAGATGTGCCAGCAACTATATTGGCAACAGTCTTGCATGCATCTGAGGACGCGAAGTTTTGGACATTCTGTCCACGAAGAGGAAACTGCTGAGTTTTGTCCTTGATGTTCGGGGAGTATAGCCAGGAGGATCAGCCATCGGAGTTTGAAACACTTGGCAATAGTATGTCCAAGTTGACGGCACAATGTGTACAAAGAGGACGATTTCCTCGTGGACCGATAAGTGTTATAGACTGCAGCATACTCCAAGGAGTGCTAGAGCCGCAGGGCCCAATTTATTTGGACAAGCAACACTATCAGTCTTCATCCCAGGTTTATATACTTCTTCTGTCTTTCAATCCTGAGCACATGTTGTAAGGGCTCTTCATAACGATAGGGATAGTGCTTTAACATGAGAAGGTGGCGACGGGTGGCTCATAAGGATCATTGAGACCACATCAAGACTTGGTTACATCAACCTCTCTGTTGTATGTGGGTTGGCTGCCCATAGTGACACAGCATTACATCGCAGTGTCCACAATGTACAAACAGGATATGATCAATCTAGTTCTTGTATTCTATCCCACACTGTACACAGCTCTGTATAGTATGTATCTAACATCAAGAGAACCTGACGAAAGCTGACTAAGACGCTGCTGAATCTCAACCACACGATGGTGCATCATCTTGCTTGAATCGGGAACATGGCAGAATTATTTCCAATCGATTCAGCAGTAGACATGAATAAAAGACTCTGGACCATGCTACTTAGAAACCGAATTCATAAGCCAAGTAGGCCACTATATCATTGCACCTAGACAAAGCACCAGCATCGACGACTATTAGAAGAGGTTGCGAATCGTACCATCAAATGAATCCGCAACTTGTTGCGTACATATAGCGCCATTCGAATGAGCACGACGCGCAAGAGTGATAATCAGAGAGAGAAGCGCCTCATGTATCGTGTAGCTCTGATACCATTCAAGGAAGATGAAGATGATATGAAGAGATCAGTAAACCACCATGGAGATTGAGGTTGAGAGTAAAGAGTTTGTTTATGAAAAAATGTATTATTCATCACCCAAATCATTGTACAACGTATTCTCTGTATTTATACACAAGTGTAGTTTGCTAACTTACTCTCTAACTGTATAACAGAATGCTAACCTACACCATATGCTAACTATACACCAACTCTAATAATGTGGCATAAGATTTGTGGATCCATGGCCATTTTTAATAAAAAAAAAAATTCTTTACTTTTGCTGCTGTGGGAACTGAACCCTGGACTACAAACATTGGCGTTAACCAAAAAGCATTGGCCTTAAGAACTATAGTTTCTTCAAACAAAGACTTAAACATGTTACCATAAAAATTCTGAGTACAGCACGCTGAGCTATCGCGGTTGTGGTAGCCTGAATTTTTGTATCTATATATATAACTGAAATTTAATATATATTAAATTTCAGTTAACGTATATCTCCTTAATTAATGAACATTTGACATATATACAGTTATTGTTTCTGTTGAATCTGACTCCACCTTACTCATGTCTTTCAAGTTTAACCTCTAGTGATTATATTTGAGCTTATAGTCCACCAGCCTGATATTAACCATTTCAGCCGACATAATATCAGGATTATATATTCGTCGCATAGCTTCTACGTTTATTGATTTTGATTGATAATATTTAAAAAGAACTTTTCATTTTTAGACTCACTTTTTATACAAGAAATTCGTATATTATTCAAACTCACATGAAATAATACAAACCATTTGGATACACAATGTGTGTGATCTTTCGATTCTAACCTCTGAAAAGTGTATCAATGTTTGTCCAACTTTTAGTAGTACCTTTGGGTCAAATCATGTCCATATACTTATGAAATGCTTTTGAAGTGACCTCCAATAACTTATCTCTTTAAAAAAGACTTCTCCAAAAGCCACCTTTCTTGATCGGTGTAAAGCTCTTTGATAATTATAATAAAAAATAATTAACGGGTCTTGTCTTTTATATCCTATATTGAACCCTCACTGGATATTGCTGGTGCACAAAGCACACGGCAACTGCCAAAAATATATATAGAGACAATATTCGTTTAGTTTTGATTAACCCTACGTAACAAATTAGAGTGTGCAATCCAAATCCATCATGTTAATGATTTCTTGTATAGCAACAAGGATTTGACTAAATGTGTTAACTCTTATCAAATGTAACAATCAGTACGTCGGTTAACCTTTCTCATGATTACACAGAAAACGATAGAGATGTCAATCAAACTCTCCTGTAATATCGTCAACTTTGGCACTATATAATCTTACAAAAGAAGACAGTCAAATTTTGGTGAAGAGGAGACAGATTATGGTCCTCGATTGTCACGTATCTGGTCCCATAATTTGATTCTTGGATAGTCTCTCATGGCGTTTTGTTTCTTCCACCTGTTGAAGGCGTTATTAGATATATTATTTGGTCTAAAATCCACATAAGTTACAAGTATATAAGACATGAGACTTCTCTATTCCTATTTACCTTCAAGGTTACTATGAATAAGTTGATATTATTAATGGAAAACGGCTTTTTCATACTAGAACAGTTTGTAAAAGTTAAAAGAACTTTTTTATTTTTACTTTTTTTTTAAACTTAAATCTAATTATTCTTTTAACTTTGTCCCACGTCCGAAGTTTAGAAACCCACTCTATATAAGAAAATTCACCCTTTCAATTTTTCCATCAAATCTAAGTAGTGTTTTTGCCTGATGACTAGTTGTCCGATAATTACGTGACTCCTAGTGAATACATGCACTAATTAGGAGAATGTGAGACTGCAAGGAGGGACTTTCTCATAACTCTTCACAATGTTCTCACAAGTGCATATTATAACCTCTAGTTGGGCAAATTATGATTCTTAAGCTCTAATAACATTCTCTAACTAGACAATGTCACTTGTTAGCTTTGCAACCACTTCTTGAACTCATTAATTCTCTTCAACAGTTAACTTATCAGTATTTTGCACAAAGTGGTTTTTGTCCTTTATCATAACATCAAACACAACTGCTAGCATAGAACACTATCATCATCATCCAAAATCGTTAAGAGTTGCACGTCTTACCTGCTCTGACGCATCAAACACAACATTGAAACAATCTTCCTGAGTTGGACTGATTTTGACAGTCCTTAGAAACTGCCGCCATACTACAAATGACATGATGTGGCAATTCCCGATTTTTGGTGATGACTCGACCTCTTGAATCAGACAAAACATGAACAAATTTGTGATGACTCGATTGTTTCCCACAATATTTCTCTCTATGGCGAAAGAGTGAGAAAGAAGAGGAAGGTTAAATGAATAAATCCCAACAACATTGTTTAGTGGTTGTCAATCTTTTTAAAAAAGAGAAAAAAATCAAATGACAATATTTTGGATCTGCTAAATTAATATTTGACTGGCATAATCAAGATCAAAGTAGTTTAATACAATTTTGAAGTTGATAGTATGAAGAATAACGAAAAATACCATGTTCTATGTATGCAGTGACACTACCTCAGAAGTCCTTACGGATATAAATGTAATTAATTATGTGCATGTATCTGAGCAATACAAGAATGTAGCATGTAATTTACTGATAAAGTCAGCTTAATATTATTAATGTGAGCCAATAGCTAATACAAAAGACATGAAACCAAAAGACTATAGCACACTATCAATATAAATACTTATTCAACAACTTTTTGATCATAAACTAAGATGAAAAGTATATTACTATATTATACTAGTATATAAATAAAACCATGGTAGTGGGTTCCACCCTAAGCATCTCTTGACTGACTTAATTACTCCCTAACTGCCAAATGTATCCACATCCACATAGGATCTTGTGTGACATCTCGTACGCTTCCGGCCACGTGACATTCCGTTGATATGTCTGATTTCCCATGTAGTACTCCATCAGGAATATAACCGCCGAGTTCTTGTCCATTGCCTTCATGGTAACACATGGAAGCATCCATTGATGGTGTTTGTGATCCATGTAGTGTGGAACGTCATGAGATCAGGCATAAGTGGAGCTTGAAGCAGAACGTCAGTGGTGCTTAGGTCTGACCCGAGAGATCTGTATATGTTTGTGTACTACTCATTGAGTCGTAGACTGAGAAGGAGGAGGAAGAGAGTTATTGTTACTGTTGTTGTTTGGGAACAAGAATAAGTATTTGATGAGTCTGCTCCATTTTCTCGATCAATCTAGGGACACAGAAGCTACGAACAGCGTTAAAGAAGTTGTCGCTTGTTTAGATTCGATGTTGAGCTGTCGAGCTTGTTTCTGACTCTTGTTCTCCAATAGTTTTGATCTCGTTGTCAGTCTTCCTGGTAAGTACTGTGCAATCTTGGACCACTTGAAACACACACAAAATTAATAGATTATATGGTAAGGTTGGGAACTTTTTGGTAATATAAAAACAAGAACTGATGATGAGGGAGTGACGCACCTATTACCCCATTTAGAGTGGAGCTCAAGGATCAGAAGCTGTTCTTGGGGACTTAGATTCCCTCTCCTAATGTCAGGTTTCAAGTAATTCAACCATCTCAATCTACAACTTTTCCCGGTTCTCTTAGTCCTATTTTCATTTGAAAGAATATAAAGAGAGTGGTTATAATAAAGTTAGAGTATCTGGTAGTGTATCAAAACCATGTTCTTAATCATTTACCAGCACATTTGGCGACGAGATTCCAACGGCCTTCACTGTTCTGGAGAACATAATTGGTGAGAAGAGTGTCTTCCTCAAGAGTCCAAGGCCCTCTTCTGAGCTCTACTTCTTCACTCTCTATGAAGCTCTTCTCATTGAATTTCCATCTTTACAAATGCTTTTTATGTGTTCTATATTTTGTTTTTTGTGGGTTTTGGTGTCTCCTAAGCTCTATGCATGCATGACTGTATAGAGATCGACAGAAAAAAAGTAGAGAAGCTTTTAGTGCTTTGAGTTGAGAAATGAAAGTAAACCACAGGTTTCTGGGAATTTATAGACTACGTAATATTGGAAAATGTTCATACTTTAGCCATCATACTTGCTTTTTCCCAATGAGGAATTAAATTGTCACACGTATTTGACCTTAATTTAAAATACTATTCATATAACTCATAATGGAAACTGATATAGAAAACGGCATTTTATAGAAAAATATATTCCCTCCAAGTGATGTTTTAAAAATGATTTTGACCATTCTAAAGATTATTTTATCATAGTTTGAATCAGATATAGTTCGATGATAAATTAATAATTTAGATAGTACAAAGAATTAAAACTTAATGATTTCTTCAGTTTGGATTCAAAAATTAAATATCACTTACTGTGGTATATATAGAATATTTGTATATAAATTAATTGAACTAGACAATAAACTAAACATTTATTTTAAAATAAAGATTAGAATCACATATTTATTGACGTTTGTTTTTTTGGAACAAAATAGAATTATCCATATAAGTTACAATTAGATGTTTGTGGTGAATATTATGGGTGTGTTATGCAGTTAAATATCCTGACTATGGTTCAGTTAATAACACATCAAATATTGATTTTTATTAAACATTGCTTTAGAAATACTATCTATATTTAGGATTATTAGTCGAATCCGAATGAACCAGGTTACCTGGTTCAGGTATAGTGATTGATAAGAAGTTATAGAATATACTCGATAGTGTTTGTCATTAACTTTTTTATTTGTCAATATGAAACAGAATGGATTTGGTAACCACTTAAATATATGGATTAGATGTTCACGTGGAAAGAATATGGAACAAGAAGAATTCCAAGTACATTTTAGATTCTTAGATAAATTAACTCTACGTTCGACCCAGAAGGTAAATTAACTCTAGTGGCAAAGTTTACAGTAGTCATGAGTCATCATTCATGATTGATATTTCATTACAATATGCCAAAGAATTGATTTAACTCTACCTCCCTCAACTTTTCCTTATTGCATAAGTGTTTTTTGCTACAATAAATGTACTGAAAATATGAGCAAGCATTGGTAAGAATCAAAGCTTAAATATTAAATAACTCGAACAATAATAATAACAAACAAAAAGACGAACTGGAAACAATTTTTTTAAATGTCGCAAATAAACACATGGGTGTGTTTTTAGCCTTTCACTCATTCAAAGATCATTACAGTTTAATCCAAAATTAGTGGAACCCGTATCATCGACATATTATGTTTACATAAGATTTATAAATACAATATATAAGTTGCAAGATTGATGTATATGGTAAGCTAGAACTTAGAAGAAGCTATAATGATTTTCTTCAACGCCATTTTCTAGAAGATAGCTAATTAATAATCCGTCCTGACTTCGAATAGCATATCTCCTTCAGACTTTTGAATATTCAAAGAGTCTTCCTAAGTTTCATTTTGTTAGTAAACTGTTTTAAGTTCATATGTATTATACTATTAGCTATTCTATAAACAAATAGTAATAATTGAGAAAATAAGGAAGAGGGTCCGTGTCGCTTTAAACCGAGAAGACAAATGTGTCTATGTGCATGTATCAAAACATATGTATTACTAATAATACCACTTACTGTTCAAACCAATCTTATGAAATTGATATGATAACTCACCCAAAAATGGAAATAAAGCCTAAAGACCAGGAATAAATAAAATAAAGTCGATTTGACATTGTGTGTCCTTAATCAGAGCCGTGCCTAGATCAATGGTGGCTGGAGACAATGAAAAATAAATATTACAGTTCAAGGAAAATAAGTTTTTGAAATAATAGGCATCAACAAAATTTTAGAACTTGTTTTTAACAAAAATGATTTTAGAAACATTTTTATGAGTGTTTGACAAAAAAATATAGTTATTCTGAATAAGAAACATAAATTCAATATGAATGATTTTGGAAAGATTAAAAAAACTCCATAATTTGGCTAAGGTTAAAACTAGCAGATGTTCTACATTGGAAGATTAAATTGAATTCAAATCCGAATATTTTGGAAATTTATATGGTCATTTAAAATTAACCAAAATTGATATTTCTGTTCAAAATTTGATTAATCGATGTTGAGGCCAACTTACTTTACAAATTCATGTTAAAAGTAAGGTTCGAGTCCACATTAGTTTAATGGCAACAAATGTGTAAGCGAAGAGGAGCGTAAACATGTTCTTCAGTTGTGAAAAGGAATGTGATTTAAGATAAAACAAATGGAACAATGAGAGAGGATCCAATCAATACTAGTTATGCTGATAACTTCTCAGTCTTTAACAAGATGAAAACAAGAAACTGAACACAAAGCAAGTCCTAGTGGATCAAAATCTTTGCAGCCTAAAGCAGAGACATTATGATAGTGTACAATGAGAAGATCAAAAGCATTCATTCAAATGATGGAGATAGACATTCATCAACCATCTCCACGAGGTTTTGGATTCTCGAGTGCAGCCGCCACACGCTCCTTGTCATTTAGTTGTTTATTGACTGCATTTTAAGATCAAGAAACAAAAAAACGTTTATAAACAAGGCGCACTGTGCACTACAACTGGCTCAAAAAATATAAGAATCTAGTCTTCCTGAGCATAGAGTGCAGTTTTATATTCATTTGCTACTCAAGGTCGATCAAGAACAAAGTAGCACAGCAAGGATATAGAGAAATGACATACGTGCAGCCTCTGTTGCATGAGAACCGGGTGCTACCCCTTATATCAATCTGAAAAAGAAAAGAAAATTTTTAGGCACATAGAACATTGCATATGCGGTTTGAAGGCACTTGTAATAACATATTAGTTGAGGCTCAAGCTATATTCTCTTACCAAGCATCAGAACAATAGCTTAGCAATTAGGTTATTTGCCTCACATATGACAAGAAGAATGTGAAGTTGCTGAAATTTTAAATTACTGCCATACTTAATGAACATGATTTTATTGGACAAATGTTCTTGGTTTCATTATGTTCAAACAGACACTCAGTTAGAAAATGGGCTTAGAATATCAACTTCAAGAAGCGCAAAAACATCGAAAAGCAAATACCTTGTAACGAGGAGGAAGGCTGCGCATAAGTTTAACGCGGACGGAAAGACCAATAATGGTAGCCATGCTACAATGTTCCACCGTTGGAGTGAATGTAACCCTGCAGCAAATCTCAGGACTCCAATTAAAAACCAAAAGGTTTATCTTTTTTTAATTATTACCTGACATATACTCTTGCCATCATCAACTTCAACAGAGTCTTCAGTAAGAACTTGAGTTGTTCCAAAGAATAAGGATGCTCTGGATCTCTTATATCTCTTATATGATGTATTTTCAAATGTTAAAGACAACCAAAATGCCATCAAAGTTGTTTGAATCTTAAAACACTATTGACTAGGGCTGCGCAAAATACCCGAACCAGATAAACCTAACCAAACTCCGAACCCGAACCGAAATTGAAAAAAATATCCAAACTGATATAAGATTTTAGTATATAAAGACCTAAATAGACCGAACCGAACCCGAATGGATACCGGAACGCCCACCATTACTAACGATGAGTGAAATCGAACAAAAAGGATATCAAAAATCTCGAGCTGATCGATAGGTTCAACAGAAACTCATCGTGTGTTGCTAGAATCAGTACGAAACACGACGCTCTTTTCTCTCGTACACAGTTGGGTTCTCGTTGATTAACCCAGACACCATTATTTTCTCCTTAATCAAAACTACAGAGTCACATCAAAGACTATCTCTTCAATTGAAATTTGGAAAAAACTAAACAGAATAAACAGATTCCAAGCACGAATAATCGAGCAAAGAGTTGAGAGATACCTGAGATGAAATCAAATAAGCAAAGTTTATATACCTAATTTGGCGTAATTCGAGAGGAGCGTGATGGAGATGAGACAGATGGTGTGGAGCTCTTTTTAACTTTTAAAAGAAAATATTAATTTTCAGAAAATTCGAAGCTGGACCAGGCCCATGTAAACGAATTCTCCAGTAAGAGCCTCGTGGGCTTCTATGTTGATCATCACGTGATCGGCACGCTTCCTCTAGTTTATTCTTTGTTGTCACTCTCTGAAGCAGGTAGAGGATGGTCACTCCACAACAAAGAAAGAAAGACAATTTTGAAAGGGCTCGTTACCACACACTGAAGCGACAAAAGGAATGTGACGTAACACATTAATTTTCAGTTCTATGGTGATAGAAAGGTTAGAGCTAGACGCATTTGTTCCATGTCTTCCGTTAAAACATCTAAATGGAGGTTTAGTCCTAAAAGTTCGTTGGCTTGATGCAGTGTTGTTTCAGTTTGGGTGTTTGGTCACAATTGTTGTTTGACGCAAACTATGCTAACATGGTTATGATTAATTTATTGTATACAATGTTTCTTTGTTGCTTTTGGATTTGTTGAACATTTCTGTTGTCATGGGGTAGTTTTCAGAATATGGGCATGTTAGTGTGTTATCACTAGTAGGAAATTTTCGATATATCAATAGAAAAAATTGTGGCTATTCAGCCATGTTTTACCAGGACTAATTCATAGTTAAAATAATCACAATTTTACCCACCTGTTTTATTGTGCTATAAATAGTCATGAGTTAGTCATCACATATTCGTGGCTATTAGGAAATTAAAAATTAAACAGAAACAGAACTCAAAACAAATAATAATTACTAATCAAATATGAAAACAATAGAATTGATGAATGATTTTCACGACTATTATAATATTAAATTAAAATATTTGATCAAGGTATTATTTGTTTTTAATCATTTGATATATGATATGGTTCGTTTCTAAGAGTTTGATTGACGGATTTTTTTATGAATTCCATATCCACGACACATTTTAACTATTAGAATGAAGTTAATGATATTAGCAACACAAGAATAATAGTGCATATATATTATCACGTGAGTAATATACTTTTTATAGTTTTTGATATACTATTGTTTCTAGATGTATAAATAGTGGTGGTATATTCTTTGTATAGATGATAGTAATGTTTTCATTTTATTTGATAGGTTTCAGTCTGTTCTGTGAAAATGGATCATTCCTCGTTAGCTTTTTCTATATAAATACTTCAAATAAACTAGTTTGATTTTGTGAATCCATATGGTGGTGTACTGTTTACATAACTGATAATAGTTTTCATTTTATCTGATAGGTTTCAGTCTCTATCGTTCGAAAATCGACCCTTTCTCATTAGATTTTCTGCATTTATACTTGAGATGAATTGGTTTGGTTAACCAGAAAAAAAGCAAAGAAAAAAACCTTTTTATCAAAGATTATCTTACATGTGAAATTTTCGATATCGTCTCTCGTATTTTATTTTTAACCGATTTAAATTTATTTGGAAAACCACTGAGATTTTAGTAAAAGGAGAAGAAAAAACTTTTTGGAAAGTTTTCATTATAATATGACGATTTTGATTTTTGAGCCGACTTCCAATAAATCTTTTAAGATGAACCAGTCTAAACTTTGGCAGGATAATGCACATCTTGTTTTTAACAAATATATATACTATATAATATATATATATATATATTTTGTTAAAAACAAGATGTGCATTATATATTGTTAAAACAATATAGTTTTAGCACAATTCTTTTTTTGATAAATTAGAATATCTGGCTAGTTGAATCTCAACCAAATAATTTATTAGAAGCTTTGTTTATCGATGCATGATAAATTTAGTTGCTTTACAATGGAAAATGAATATATATTTAGCATTATCACATAAATGGGTATATATAAGATGGTAGATTTCAAACTCGGATATTTAGTATTTTTCTAATCTTGTTGTACTTGACCACGTTTGTGTGGTTGTAAACAGAAATATTGAATAAAATTTTTTTGCCACTACACGATAACATGCGAACTAATGGAATTTTGTTAGGGATAAATTTTAGATGGAATCGCAATGATTTTTTATAATAAAAATGTATCGTCCAAATTTCATAAAAACAGATTTCGATGAAAATAAAATAATCATATCTTCATCAGATATTTTCGACAAAAATCTAGTGATATTATGTTGATATTGGTATTGAATCTAATCATTAAAAATTCGTCGAAAATATCTGACAAAAATCTAAAGAAATAAAAACATTTATAATGATGTAGATTCATCATTTTTGGCGGCTATTGCTGTCTAAATTTTTATCAAGTGATGAATTTATAACAGTTTCAGTTTGTCTCCAATCACCACTAAATATATATATATAATTATTTATATTTTAAGTCTATTATAATGTTAGATTTGGATTAGTTGGTGTTGATTTTTAAAAATTATTTTGGTGAATTAGTTAGTAAATTTAGTTGGAATTAAGATTGTAGTTTTGCTTTAAGATTTATTAAATTGAATTTGTAATAGAATTTTGGACTGGCTGTTAGATTCTCTTAGATCTAAGGTTATAAAAGAGATTTAATGAACAATATTATTCACAGTTTTGTGTAATCTGGTTTCTTAAAACTTTTTGCTATAAATACATAAAAAATTCATTAATATATATATTTGAAAAACGTTTTACAATTTGTATAAAAATAAAGTAAAAAAGTTTCATAACATTGTTATTTTAACTTTAGATAGAAGTTTTTAGTTTGTATAAGAAATTTTAAAAGTTTTAAATATAAATCTACTTTTAGAAAAGATTGTAGTTTGGAAAATATTTTAAACAATTATCTTATTGTAATCAATTTTGAATTTAGTGCAGGGATATCAAACGTGAAAATGATTCAAACAAATCTCGATCAACGAAATCAAGAAATAAAAATTAGATTTTTTTATTTTACTCAACTTTTGTTTAAATGTTTTAGTAATTTTTAGACCAATTGGTCTAAGCCGGTCATTTTTTCTTGAGTAAACTCTAGAATCATCGAAGACAAAAAAAAAGAGTCTAGAATCATCTTCTTGTTTGCATGTGACTGATAGATCGGCTGTTTTCTCTTCATGTAACTCAAACCTGACACCACGTTACTGTCCATTTCTTCTCTCAGTTTATGCAATAATCCGCTAATTTATGCAATAATCTGGGTTTATATTTTTACTTCGAGTTGACAATGATTTGAATGTGTGCATTCAGCCTGGACTACGGATGTTTATTTAACGCCTTGAACACTCACATGAGGGTTTGTACTTTGAAACAGCATGGGTCTTAATTGTGTGTTTTGGATATATAACCTCCATGACAAAATGTTAAATTAAGAGAACGTCCAATGCTGTAAAGACTCTTTCTGAAGGTTTAACAGTAACATGTTAATATTTTTTTACAAAATTAATTGTAAAATTAAATATTTCCTAATGTTGTAAAAAGTGATTTATAGGTTTTATTTATTTTTATTTTTTATAATTTAGAAATATCTCAGATCCATGAAAAGACCAAACTAATTTTTAAGTGCAGTCCACAAATAGATCATTTATCTGGACATTCAAATAGGGTTATATCTGTGTTAAGTGATCAGGATAATTGTAATTTAGTTTTGCGTAATAGATTGATCGAACCTAAAACGTGTTAGCGTCTCAATTTCGTTTTTTATTTACCACTCGACCACGTAAACAGTAGAGTTAAGCCTTTGAGATTGTCTAAATTTCTTTTTGTTCTAAACTTGGATTCCGAGTAAACAATTAATTTATATGATTTACAGAACTTTAACTTTAACCCTTTTTAATTTCTGCAAAGAAACTATTCCACCGATTGATTATATTCAGAGTTCATCGAATCTGGACCCTAAAACTGATCAGCGGAAGGTACAAATACACAAACCGAGCGGTGAGGGAATGTCAAGATATATGTGATGGTCGTGGCAATGTGAAATCCACAAAACACTAATTGTTTATTATTATATAACAAGTACACACACAACCATGCTTTATTAGATTAAAATAAACCTAATAGTTGTAATAAACAGCAGTATTATTACTAAATGGATGTTGATTTACTATAAATTAAGAATTATGGAACAAAGACTTGGAATCTGCAAAATTTAACTTAAGAAAATAGAATAAACTTAAAGATTCATGTGAAAGTTCTATAATCTGGACAAGAGATTGGAAATGCTTTTAGGGAGTCATAACTACAATAAAGAATTATGGAACAAAGACTTGGAATCTGAAAAATTTAGCTTAGGAAAATAGAAAAAAATCTTAAAGATTCATGTAAAAGTTCTATAATCTGGACAAGACATTGGAAATGTTTCTAGGGAGTATGAAAGTGAGAGATCTTTTGTTCTTTTCCTTATCTTCACGCCAAAATCATTTTACTTATAACATGAGATGATGGTCTAGTGGTATATGGGATTAGTAACTTGAGTTTGAAAAATATTTTACTACATTCTTTCATGTTGCCACGTAAACATAATTTTATTGTTTAGGATCTATATATATAATATTCAGAAAAGTGTCTATCCGTGAACTTTAATTCTTTTTAGAAATTTTTTTGTATTTTTTCATAAATCTGGTATACGAAAGTCATTTTTACTGTAGTGCGAAAATAAAATATATTAGATCATGATTAACGCAATAGGAGGGAGAGAGTTTTTAAGAGGAGAGGGCCACTAAACACACATAAAAACTGATTGTCAAAAACTTCAAATAAAGATCGGTTGTTCAGAGTTTTTTACACTGTTTACAGGCCCTACTGACACATGGCAACCCACGATTCGTGTTTTTTAAAAAAAAAATTATTTAATCAAACAAATATTTTTTTTTTTAAGAAACCTTTAATAAGTTTTAGGGTTAATCATGGTTTTAATATCTTGAGTAAAAAAGCTTCTTGAATCAAATAGAGACAATAACTTGAACAGTTAGCTGACGTCACTCTCAGATCTTGTTTGTACAAATTATTAAAGTATAAAAGGATGCGGACATAAAATCTGACGTGATAATGTAAACGGCCAAAAATATATATGTTAATCTGCAAGTTTATCCAAAAATCGAAATACACCAAAGTAAACCGGAATGATGGCATTATATGATCAAAGTTGCACGAGATCAGAACTGCTAGTTCGCAGCGTTAAACTTTAGAAAGTATCATAATACTGAATAAATCTAATATGCTATTTAATCAAACTGATAATCCGATTGAATCCAGCTTCAATTCATTTTGGTGGTTAACATTGAATTAACAAAATCTGTTAAAATTTATCTTCACATTTGATACAGTTAGATTTTTCATAGTTTGTGGAGTTTTATATTGTTAGTTTGTGCAGTTAGACAAGAGATCTAAAGCGTGAATGGTTTTGTTATTGGTTATATATAGGCTGTTGTTGTCCATTGAGTTTCCAAATCCTTCTATGTAAACTACGTTGTGGTATTTTAATGGATTCCACCGGATGATAGTTGTTATGTTAGTCTAGGTCATAAGTAAATATGTCTTTAGAAAATTAGTCGTTTGGATCTCAACCCAACAAATACACTTGAATGATCAAAAAAGTCTTTCTATATATACCTACATTAATTCATATGGCATATAACCAGCAAGTTCCCAGGTTAAATAGCTACCCCCTCTCGCAAATATCTTTTTTCTAAGCCATTCTCCAAGTATATATATATATATATATATATATTTCCTTCATTCTAAAATATATATTAAAATTGATGATGAATTATAAATACTTGATTTTTAAATTCTAAAAAATTTCTTAAAGTTGACGAAAAACAATTTCTTAAAAGAAAATTTGAATTTTACACATCCAACCAACATTTACAATTATTTTAAACTTTGAACATTTTTCACTAGCATCTAACATTCAAATTAGAAACATTATCATATCAAATAACGAACTATATTTTTTGCACAGAAATATGATGCAATAGTATGACATGGCAGGTTTTGCAAAAAGAAAATTTCGGCTGACTTAAAAATTTAAAATAATTTTTTATAATTAAAATATTGTGATAAAATTTGAAAATTTTTAATTTAAAAAAATATATTATAAAACAAGTCTAGAAACATTTAAATAAAAATAAGGGTTTTTGTTAAATATCCTCCAAATATTAAATAAAAAATATGATTTTCAATTTATATAAAAATATATTTTATATAATTTTAAATAATATTTTATAACCACACAGTTAACATAATTATAATTTTATGAAACATTAATATATCTTAGAGTTTTTGTTTTTGAGCGAACATATATATATATATATATATATCTTAGAGTTATAATTATGTATATTGTATATAATTCTCCGTAATACAATGTCTTTAAAGCAAAATATATACCTACATTAAAGGCCGTTCGTCTCCCCATCCAGATGAACCATCTGGATGGAGATGAGAGTTTTGTTCGTTTAGACATTAAAAGTACAAATCATCTAGATGGCTCATATGAATGATTTTTGAAATTATAAGCTTAATTTTAAAGTTCATCTGGATGGACCAATTTGGATCATCTAGATGGAGATGGTTTTGTCAAAATGGTATAATGTCTATTATAACTTTTATATAATTTATAAATTACAAACCTAAACCTAATATTATTTTGTAACTCACGAAAAAATGAGAAAACCGGGCTTTCCCACCAAAACCGAAAACGTATTTTCCCGTCAAATCGAAAAACATATTTTCCCGCTAAAACCGAAAAACGCATTTTTCCGCCAAAACTGAAAACTACATATTTCCGCCAAAACTGAAAACTACATATTTCCCGCCAAAATTGAAAAATGTGTTTTTCCCGCCAAAACCAAAAATGCGTTTTTCCACCAAAAACACCTTTTACTGTTTAACCTGAAAAACGTGTTTTTCGCCAAAATCACAAAAACGAAAATGTCAAAATGTCAAACATATGATTAAATTAAAATAAGGGTATATTTGTAATTTGTTCATTGCACCCATCTGGATGGAGATAGAAAAAAAGAAACGAACATGAAGTTCATTTAGATGGCTCATCTAGATAGTTCATCTAGATGTAGAAACGAACACCCCCTAAAATTTGGATGAATCATCTGGATGGAGCATTAGGATGGAGTAGTTAGATGGAAATGACGGATGGAGTAACGAACATCCCCTAATTCATATGGCATATAACCAGCATGTTCCCAGGTTAAATAGCTATTCCCTCTCGCAAATATCTTTTCTAAGCCATTCTTCAAGTATATATATATATATATATATATTTCCTTCATTCTAAAACATATATTAAAATTGATGATGAATTATAAATACTTGATTTTTAAATTCTAAACAATTTCTTAAAGTTGACAAAAAAAAGATTTCTTAAAAGAAAATTTGAATTTTACACATCCAACCAACATTTACAAGTATTTTAAACCTTGAACATTTTTCGCTAGCATTCAACATTCAAATTAGAAACATTATCACATCAAACAACGAACTATATTTTTTGCAAAGAAATATGATGCAATGGTATGACATGGCAGATTTTACAGAAAGATAATTTCGGCTGACTTAAAAATTTAAAATACTTTTTTTTAGAATTAAAATATTGTGATAAAATTTGAAATTTTTAATTTAAAAAATATATTTTAAAACAATTCTAGAAACATTTAAATAAAAATAAGGGTTGTTGTTAAATATCCTCCAAAATATTTTAAAAAATATGATTTTCAATTTATATAAAAAATATATTTTATAAAATTATAAAATTTTAAATAATATTTTATAACCACACAGTTAATAGAGTTATAATTTTATGAAACATTAATATATCTTAGAGTTTTTGTTTTTTGAGCAAACATATATATATATATATATATCTTAGAGTTATAATTATGTATCTATTAATATAAAGAAGACTCTGTCTCTCTTCTGAGAGAGACACGTCATCAAATAATTCATTCTAGGCATGACATCTGTCCACTACATCAAAACTTTGCGTTTGATTAACGACAGGAAGGGATTTTGTGGGCTTATGTTAAATCACACGAATTAAAGCCCATTGTTTCAGAGGCCTTATACTTCATCCCCTTGAAACCACAATTAGGCTTTTTGTTCTTATTCCATGTCTCTTTGTCTCTCTACCCACGACGTTTAGACTTCTACTCAACTCAACCAAAAACGGCCGAGTTACAGACTCAGCGCCATCATAGCCATCTTAACTCCGTATAGTACGATCTTGACATTGATTGTGAGTTATCCTTCTCCAAGGCGGTCTATTCTTTACCTATAAAAATGTTAGGTTTCTTCACTTGAACAACATCCTCACAATCTGTGAAAACAGTAAATTTATATATGGATTCTCTCAGTGAAATCGCTAATTAACAGTGGAGGAAGCAATGAGTGGTCAGAGAAGATGAACGGAGGCTACGATTTTTTTACAGGAAATTGGCATTCATTTCTCATGATGAAAAAATTAAAGAGGATAATAAAATGTATACAGCTGAGAAGGAAGAGAGATGTACCTGAGTCTTATTGGAAGAGACTAAGCTTGATGGTCCAAGCTCTCGACGAAATAAATTGGAAGCTTAGTATCAATCCCTGGTTTGGTAGGTGAGACCATTTCTCTCAAAGAAGTCGATGGGAATCACAGGTCGGGATTGATATATGAGCCAAAACCAGAAAGGAGAAGCTTTGATCGAGTAAGGAGGTAAGAGATAAATTTGCGACTCTCTCAAGCTGACTGAATCAAGTTATTTTGACCATCCGGTAAGCCAAGGCTCTAAATACATGACAGCACATCAGAGTTTTGACCGAGTCACTGAGATTGTCATCGCAACAAAATCAGATAGCGAATAAAAAGCTTGGCTTAATTTAATCTCAAGAGGAGATTAAAGATTATTGGAGTTGAGAAGCTTTGGGATTTTGTTCAAAAAAAACATTGTCGGCTTGGAGAAGAAGACAAAAAAGGGTTTACGTTCTTGGACGGAGAAATTAAGAGAAGGTCAAAGTTGGGCCATGTGGAGACTGTTAGTGGACCTTAACTTTAATATTGTTACACAACAGTCCACTCCAAAGTCTAAGTTCAAGATACCTGTAGAAAAACAAACCGGTTAATTTTGTATGTGAAAAAAACAATAAGATATAAGTCATACGAGGTGTGGACTTCTAATATCCGTATAAATAGAGTACGTCGCAAGTTTAATGGATCATCCGGTTAATAAAAAACACAAGAAACAATGAAATAGTTAAAAAGAGATCCGAGGAGAGGAAAATAAAAAGAAAAATATATTATTCGAGTCATATTTTACGTGATAAAATTTATATAAAAAACAAATGATGAACAAGAAAGATCAAAAAGGTAGTAGTACAAAACTAACAGATATACAACAATCTAAACTTAAATCATTTCACGATTTTTAACATCATTCTACATATATAACGCCCTAAACTAAAGATGTCTAACGAGCGACAACATTAAATCACACAACAACATATGGCTACAAAACTATTTACGTAATAACAACACCGATGAAGGTTTTCACCAAAAAAATCACTGATGAAAGCTTACAGTATCTACGCATAACAACTGAAATGTACGACAATGACATTTATATATACGATATATAATAATATTGTTCAAGAGTGAGACATAGAATAGTCATGCATATTTTACACATGTTTGGATGGATAATAAGAACACCTAAAATGGACCAATACTAAGAACGCATAAAGACATCACTCCACAAGATTAAGGTAACAAAACTATCAGCTTACATCTTAACTTATTATGATGCCAAACATATTAAAAACTTTGTTTTCAAGATTTAAACACTACATTTTAATTGAAGAGTCTGAAATAAAATGGCATCCTGATAAATGTAGGCATTCATTTTAACATCATCATTCCTCATAATTAGTTTCTTGCATTAGAGGTTGAACTCAAATCACATGGTCAAAAGAGTCACAACTTCTCTGATAAATTCAACAACCACAATTTACACCTCAATAAAATACATAATCTCTACAAACACTAATTTTATTTAAAACAATAAACGTCAATATACAGTACTCTTGCAAAAACTAATATAAAATACACACAATAAAAATACACAATTATATAGTTATATAGACGACATGTAAACTATATTCCGCGCGTAGCGCGGACCAACCCTAGTATTGTATATAATTCTCCGTAATAAAATGTCTTTAAAGCGAAATCTTTGTTCTACAGTAACCAACCAGTAGGAGTTATCAAAGCCTCCGTATTGCAGCTTATTCAGACAGTCTTTTGAGTAATCTTCTCATGGCCTACCAAAAAGTTCTTATGCAGTAAGCTTGCGGTTATTAACCAAACCAAACCGAAATGTTCAGTTTTAGCTCAATTCAGTTAAGAAGTTCTGTTTAATTCAGTAATTAAAATATTGGTTTTTGGTCCAGTTCTTTTTGGTTATATTCTAATCTAAACTAACCTCGAACCTAACTTTTTGGTTAAATTCAGTGAAATTTTGGCTGAACTGGATTAACTGAATTCCAAACTAACCAATTCAAGAAACCAAAAATAAAGGAACTTGCAGGCCAACACGTTAGGGTTAGCTTTCTACAACTTCATGTACTCCTCCGTAGCGTTAAAAACATGTTTTATTTTACCATATTAAAATATGTACAATGTATGCAATTTTAAGATATATGAAATTTTTAATAAAATTATAAAATTTTAAAAAATCATTTAAAAAAATATTTTTAAAATATTTTTTATATAAATAGTAACGCATATGATTATTTAATATTTCAGAAGATATATAAGAATACTATTACAGGTCAAATTTTGTAGAAATGTTTCTAAATATAATTATTTATAAAATATAATATTTTTTATGTTTTATAAAATTTTCAAATTATAAATTAAAAATATATTTTAATCTACATGTTAACAGAAATTAACTTGTCATTTATTCATCGCATCACAGCTTACCGCATAATCATTTTTGAGCGGAAAATATAGTTGAAGATTTAATATAATACTATTCTTAGTTTAAATGTTAAAAGTGTTAATGAAAAAAATGAAGGTTTAAATGAGTTTTTAGTGTCACTCCGAAGGTGTAAAATCGAATTTTCCCATTTCCTAAACTTGTGACCTAATAATATATATTATTTAAAAGGCCTAAGTGTTTCACTAATATTGCTGATGCCCTTAACTACATAAGGCAACTTTGATTACTAGACCACGGTTTTAACACTGAAAATTGAACATATTTAGTGTAAAACCTCTACGCCTATTTAACACCCTAATATAACTTTTTGATTAATTCTGTATAATTTTGATTAATTAATTATACGTTAGGCCATATCCGACCGTACGTCACGCGTAGCGTATCTTTGAACAAGGCTCCTATCCAACTCTACAAGTTTAATACATCTAGTTCATGTTCAAATCAGAACTAAAATGGGTTTTCTAGCTTATATATTAATTATTATCTATCCAAATTTCTGATGTGAGACTCTGATTATTTTTAATAAATAAAAGATAAACCACTACCAACAATTTTACAGTTTGTTACTAGTAATGAATAAAAGTTGCATTGAAACTAATCTTTAATAAACAGAAGGCTAAAATTTTATCTTTTAAAAATGAAAGGAGTGTATTATTGTATATTCATAAGTATTGTCCATCATGCTGATTTCCAACACAAATTTCTATCTCTATATATACTAAACTAATATTTCGTTAAGTAATGCAATTTAGTGCACCCATGACTACAATAAATGATCACAAATATTTTTCTGTTCATAAAGAGAGTTATTTTGATATTACACAAAAATTGTTATTTTAGATTTTCTATCGCAAATATTGTTATTTTAAAATTTAATGTAATTAAAATTTATTTTATATTTATCATTAATTAAAATACATTTCTTTTACAAACACTTTTATTTCAAATACAAGTATTAGTCGAATAGATGAAATTAGTAAAAACATAAATGTATCTTAATTATTTTCTTAATTTGTAGAAAAAGTAAAATTCTTTGTAATACGGAGAAAGTAATAAAAACACTAAAGTATTAAAGACTGCCGTTCATGCACAAGGATGACTATTTTTTTCACTTTTTTGGTAAACCACAAGGCACAAGGATGACTATTTATTTCTATATCTCCTTCAAATAGGTTCTTAGAACCAATAAAGAGTGAGAAAGCATATGGAATAAAACAACAACAAAAATATGTTTGCTTCGTATATATATATATATATATATGGATATAAAATACAAAAACATATTATATAATATGATAAAATATAAAAATTGTAACTTCACGTGGATAATCAGTGTTAGGAAACCATAGGACGAAGTAACATCATCTGTTTTTTTCCCGCTCAGTAGATGCGACTTTCAAAAGCAGCTTGGTAATTAGATTTCATCCCCTATTTATATATTTTGGCTCCACTAGTTTCCTCTTCACTCTCTCAAAAACTAAGTGTAACACTCAAATTATATGATCATCAATGGAGATGAACAACAACAACAACGGTACTCATGATGAAGAACTATATTCACTGTCTGAGATGATCTCTTCGTTATCTTCAGAACATCGTAATGAACTAAACCCCTTGCAAGAGATATTCGGTGCGCACTCAACGCGTTCCTTTGCTAAGCCTAAGGATGTTACCAAGAACAGTGATCAGAGAGGCAAAAATGATCATTGCAACAAGAATAATCATGCTACTAAACGACAACGTTCCATGGAGTATCGTGTGCTGATGGAGAAGGTTAGAAAGATCTGTTAAGTTACAACTTACAACAATCCTTATATTTATTTTATTTTCTTGGTTAATTTCTAAATTATGCAGAAAAGACGACAAGTTATAAGAGATAAAGTAGATATATTACAGGAGCTGACTCCTAATTGCGCAAAGGTTTGCTATTACTTTCATACAAATTAGTATAATTGAATACAATATTGAGTTTCTAATGCTTCTTTAGGCCATCATTATCCCTACAATATTGAGTTTCTAATGCTTTTTTTTTTCTAATTTTTTTTAAAGTAAAAAGTAAATCAATCGCGGGCCGCCATGTATCAGTGGGGCCCGCGAACAGCGCAAGAAATCTTTAAGAACTGGTTCTTAATTCATAATTTTTTATAACCGACACTTATAATGTTCATGGGATCCACGCAATAAAAACTCCCTAAGAAACCCGCTAAGAAATCCGGATAATCCTGCTCTTATAGTGTCTTTATTTACAGTCGAACCTTGCAACGAAGCTTGAAAGCATAGTAGAATACATTAAAAGCTTAAAACATCAGATAGATGTAAGCTACTTTTTCTCATATACTAGTCTCACACACACATATTCACGAATTAACGAAGTCTTATGTGGTCCAGATGATGTCTAAAGCATACACAGAGCCTGCGGGTTACATGGCACCATTTTATGGAGCTCAAGCACCATGTATGTCTCCATACACCAGTCCTTGGTGTTACTATGCGCCAGGAATCCCAATGATGCCTCACCAAAACATTCCCTTAAACCCGCAATTTCATCAGGTATAGATTCTTGCTACTTCGATTTAATTACAACCTTTTTTGATTAATCTGGCGTATCCGGACTCTTAAAGAGCGCAACCCATGGATGGACTCTCTTTCCGAGTATTCAAATCAACGGATTCTGATTTATGCCATAAATTTGCTAACAGGTATATGAAATGGCGCCGCCTAATCAAACTCAATTTAGTTAATCTATACTGCTTCTGGACCCTGCTGGCTGTTGAACCGTTTCTTGTTTATGTAAACTCTGTCATTGTAAACTTAGATATATATATAAAAAAAAAGAGTAGTCTTGAAATGGATGAGTTTCTTTTAGATATGAAGTTTAATTGATGCACCGAACTGTGGCAACACTTCCTTCCTCTGTTTTGTTCTGTTCTGCTCGACATTTCCCATTGCCTTTTATCAAAATTAATAAACAACTCCAAGATTTTTTTTTCTTTTTAAATTATTTGTCAACAAAAACAAATATATTCTACAATCACGTCTTCTACTTTTTATATGAATCTTGGAGTAAATTAGTGAATCCTGATAAGTAAATTTAAGAGAAAAATTAAAATTATCAGTATGTTATAGCTAGAAAACAAATATGATTTGTATTCAAATTCCTTCAAGTTATCAATACATATTAAAACAAGAAAGCAAGTATGATTTGTATTCAGATTCCTTCAAATTATTAATACATATTAGAGCAAGAAAGCAAAATTTGATTTGTATTCAAATTCCTTCATATTATCAATACATACTAAAGCAAGAAAGCAAGTATGATTTGTATTCAAATTCCATTAATTTGAACAAAACTGCCTCCTTAAAAGGGACCCGTGTAATTATCATAACCTACCAGTTTGTATTACTGCCGCCGTTGTGTCACCACTAGGGCGGTTGATACACGATAAACTGCATGTTGGACCCAAAAAAAACAAAAACAAAAAATCTGCCAGCCGTTTTACCCACCACAACCACCGCCACAGCCGGCGGCGCATGCAGAGCCATGCACGTCGTTAGTATGAGATTTATAAGCTCCGTCGCTACAAGTGAAAGTCACTGCGGCTATGATGGAGAGAGCCAAAACTGCTGCCCAAATGTAGAGTAAGATAGTGATGCCTTCGCCGTTATCCGCCGCCACAACCGCAAGTCCTTCTCTTACCATTGTACAAGTATTTGTGCATCGCTCTGAGGATTGTGACTGGTTGATAAAGAAAGAGAGAAAGCGAGAAAGAGAGTAATTGGCATCTTTCAAAATGTGTGGTTTTTAGTTTATTTCGAGTCAGAAGTCACCAAAGATGCGATGACTCTTTGTTTTACTTTGGCCTTTGGTTTAACTCTAGAGTCAAACTAGTTTACCAATATGTACGTGGAGCCATTCGTCATATCTCACTACTGACTAGTTGACTTCTTATTGTTATCCAAACACAATAGTTTAAGAGTGAATTTAAGAAATAGTGGCCCATGGAAGTAAACTAAAATATAAAAGTACAACCATAAAAGACATGCTTGTAAAGAAGACGGCTAATTTGGTGTATCGATGGCCAAACGTACCTTTAGAAACCACTCTTAAAGAACACACAACATATTGATTTGAAATGAAATATATGTGACATAAAATAGCTATACCGGTCTAGTCAAGTTTTCAAAACATTGATACGAACACAAGTTAAAATATTTTCGGTATTGGTACAAAGCAAATAGATACACATCGAGGAGTGCCTTGTCAGAGCACCCATAATTTCCTTAAAAACCATAAAGTCTTCAAATAATAGACTTCTTCTGGATTCTTGTACTATTAGCAGATCCCACTGACACGTTGGCGATCCACGATTGATTCGTTTTTAAACTTAAAAAATAATAATAATAAAAACTCATTAAGGGTTCCATGGATAATAATGTTCAAGTAATTCTAAAAGATCAACTGCTGATTTTGATTGTCATCTAGTGACCTTTAAGAACCCAAAGAAGCATTAGCGTTTCCTTACGGAAAATCAGAAATATTTTATATATAACATTAATTTATTTCCCACATTATAAATCAAAAGTTAACGGAGTTTGTACTTGTTCATATCATAATTATGTTAGATAGTCTTTCTCTGGAGTTTGGTTTTGAGCGTTATTAACAGAATCGATGATTAAAACTAACTGCACAAAACTTGGGGAATATTATTTGGCAAAAGAAAACTGGGAGAATAAATAGATAAACTGCAAAAGATTACGATTACCTCTAATTATCATCCACTTATCTATTTATTTAATAGCTATTTAGATATTTTTTACTTGATAAAAATTATAGTGGATTAGATTTGCACACTACAAATATCCCATATAAATGACAGAAACCATATTTGAAAAGTGAAATAAACAACTCAAAGCTCCAAAGCATAATCTAATATATGTTGAGAATTTTTCTGACACAATTAATTTTATTTTTCTTATACAAACAAGCATGTATGCGTATAGTATTATAAATAAAAACAGAACTCCAATATAAGTGGGATTGTAGGAGCTAAAAACCGTGGAACCACCAATCCACAACGAAAATAACAATTTTTTTTTTTAGATAACATTTCTTAAGAAAACCTAATTATATAAGAATCTAAGAAGTCTGGAAATATGTAAAAAACAAGTAGAGTTTGGATACAAATTACGTATAGCTATGACTGCAAAATTCTAGATTCTTTTAAATCTTGTTTTTCTAATAAGACACTTGTTTTGAGGATTTAGATATATAAAATTTGTTAAAATTCCCTGAAGTTAGTACCCTTTTCTATTTAACTTGAAAATAGTAGCTTTAAGGCATATATATTTAAAGATCATCATAATCCTACATATTTTAAATACATATGAAATATTTTTCTAATCTTTTTGAGAAACTTTTTGAGTCACCTTCCATAAAACGAAATATAATTTAATATATACACTGAATCCTGACTTCCTGATGGAGTATTCATGATTACATGAACAAATACTTATTATCAGTTTTAACATGTAGGATGTGCAAATTCAGAAGATTGATATAAAAGTTACATACGCCTCCTAGTTTTAGCATTAGCTTTAGGGATCTTGTTCATGACTTTAGAGTTGAAGTTTTTAAAGAGCTTCTTCATGTCTCTCCCGCTTTTACTTGCTACATAATTCAGCTCTTCTTCGTATAGCTCATACAGCATCGGTATCGTCTCCAGAGCCACAAATACTTCACCAAATTAAAAAGTCAGACAAACACTAAAGACATGTTCTATTATAATCATTATGTTATTTTTTTCTGATGATATGATATATGTTAATGCAACAGATGGATGCACATTGAACATTGACTCCTAATTAGTTTTGTAGCTAACTCTAGTTAGATAAATTCATAAAGACTCACCGATGTATAGCAGAGTTAGAGAGCTGAAATAGTTTCCGACCACTGATAATATCCATAGTGAAGCAACGGCCTGAAACAGAATGTGACACAAGTTTACAATCCAAACAATATTTATGTGATTAATATTTCTTAAATTAAGGTTTTATATAATGGTTTATACCAAAACCAGGAGTCTGAAGTCTTTTCCACTTGAAATATCATACAATTTGATGATGAACCAATTTATCTTGTTGAACAAGAATCTCCAAGTTGATTCCGAAATTTTTAGATCGTTAACACTTGGTGGTCCCCTGAACAAAACGGCGTGTACTTAGATAATTTGGTTTTACAAAAATAATAAAGTATTAATGTTTTTTTACCGCTGAATTAGTCTTGAAGGGCCTATATAAGACCAAATGAGGAATATAAAAATGAAGGCCAAGAGGATCTGGCAGATGAAAGTGAGGAAAGGATATTCAACCACTTCGAACAAGAACCATATCAATGTGAATACGGCCAAGATTGTTTTTTTTTTTTTTTTTTTGATAAAAATACGGCCAAGATTGTTCCTGATTCTTTCTTGTTCTTCCAGAACATTACATCAGCAACTACAACGTTTCAAGAGAAAATCTCGTTCAGATGTGAAGATAAAAATATGAACTATAAAGAAAAAAGAGATATATGTTACGGTGTCCTCCTCCTAGATTGTGGTAAATAGATCTTCGTTTCCTGGATGAAGAAGCTCCATGTTCATACATTTTGGGACCCGTCAATCGCTAAGATTGTTTTGGTTTCTGGTTTTATAACTAACTGTAGCCTTTTTAGTAGCTAAGAACTAAGATTCAAGGTTTATATATATAGTTCTCTACTCTGGGTATAAGCTAGGATTTGTTCTTAGATTCATAAAGAAGAAAGTGATTTGAGAAAAGGGAAAGGTATAGCTTTAGCATGTTGCAAAACTCATCCTTATATTTTATTGCATGTGTAATCTATTTATAATATCTTGTGGAGAATCGTTCATTACTTGTACTGATCGAAAATGTATTCCAAAAAGTTATCAAACATTTGAGCTCTTTGTTAAACCCTTCCTCATGCAAGTATATTCCATATATTCCAAGTTGAGGCTAGGAATGTTGTCACTGGGTCTTGTAATGGGCCTTGTAATGGGCCTATTAGATTAGGTCCAAACGGTTGATTAATGTCTATAAAAATATATTTACAGTTATATTTTGTAAGTTCTCTAAAGAATAGTTCATCTTTTAGTATTTTAGATGGTTTATACATAGTCACGATGAAGCGTCTGCAAGTAACTAAATTACGTGGTTAAATTTGGCTATAAGATGTGAATTGATATATATCTTATTATATAAAAGAGTGTTTCCTTCTCTCTCAAGGTGTCCACGTCGGATTCCAAGTCATGGAAGGAGAGAAGGCCACGTGTCTTGCTGAATTAGGTTTGTGGGTTTCATAGTGTCTTTGGGCTTCATTGTTTAACGGCCCGATAAGTATCACAACCCTAAGATGTGTACGCCTTCATCAAAGCCTTCTCCCCTCTGCTTGCGACGGCGACTCTTGGGGTTATTCTCTTCATCTGAAACCGCGCTTCCAGTTTAATGCTTCTTATTCTCATCATTCTCACAATTCATCCATTAAAGCTCCTTCAATCAATCCTCAACGTCTCGCTTTTGGAAGGTCCGAATATGAAGAAGAAGTGCGCTCAAGGGAGTTAAGCTCACCATTTTTGGACAAGAAGAAAATGAAGAATCGTTTCCGCCGCCACACATCTCACCAAATCCAACGGCTTGAATCGTATTCTCTTTGTTTCTCTACTCAACTGTTTTCTTCAGTTCTTTCTCTTCTCTTCTTTTATGGCTTTGTTTGCAGGGCTTTCATGAGTGTAGACATCCTGATGAGAAAACAGAGGATGCAACATAGCAGAGTTTTTCTTCTCCATCGTTGCTGATAATTGTGCACTCAAGGAAGAAAATGATATGATTGGTTGCGAAAACATTTGCCATTAGAGAAGCTCTCAAACAAACCATTTTCCCCACCTATGGTGATGCTGACTCTTACTTTGGTGAACAGAAGATTCAAATAGAAAATGCACAGCTTACAGATTAGGTTCATGCTTCTTTTTTATGAAACCTCTTTCAGCATTGTGATTGATCTTAGAGATTAAACTTCCATTAAAATCTTTTTTTTTTTTTGAGAAGCCTGAGAGGGTTTCAATCATTGCTACTAACTTAGTGGGAGGCTACTTTCTCATCTTACACAAAAAAATGAGCCTATGTGAATCAAAACAGATGAAAGCCTAGACGTTCTCAGTCTCAAAAGCTTTGAGTGTAGTCGTGGAGGAAAGAACCACAACCTTAGAGTGGAAGCAAGTAGATCGTCTGGCAATGTTTTCACTAATGCAGTGACACTTGTGGAGATGCTCATGGACTCTGTGAGTAACCAACTTGAACTGTAGATTCTACACAGATGGTTCGTTGTTTGTCTCATATAGTTTTTTCATTAATTTTCAGGTCAAAGCTGCAGAGCATTTTCCTTCAGTCGTTGCAGCATCTAAAACTCTTGATGTGTTTTTTTCATCTAGGTTGCGTGGAAATCACAGAGATCTCTTACATTTGACAACACCATGATCTGAAGGCGGTGGAGTGATTCCGGAAGATCAGACAGTGGTTCAAAATGGTTAATGAGTTGATGTCATCTTCATACATATACTTTGATCTTAGCGATGGCTGTACTTTACCTGCTCAAGCAATGGAGCTCTCTGATCCTAGATGACATATAGGACGAAAATGTGTTAATTTCTTGATTTTTAAAGTTAGACGCATAATAGACATCACAACAAAGATCGAGATGGGAGGCCAGTTAGGAATAACTACGGATGCGGTGGCTGAAATTTTGGTGACGCCTTGACCTCACGCTGGTTCGTGGCTCGGTAAGGAGACAAAAGGGATGAGAAGGGAGACTGAGAATTTTATGATAAGACGATGCAGAGGAAGATAACTAAGAGGAATCGCCGTAGATATGTTTAAGGTCTCCTTCATCATGCAGGCTCTCCCTTCACCATATCTCGAAGTAGATTACTGCCATCAGCACTATTAGGAGTGTTGTGGCAATGTAAACCAGTGAGTTCTTTTCCCAAGTTGATTTATGTTAAAACTTCTTAGATGTTTAATGTAAGGATGTTTAATCTTGATATGTAATTGCATCTGGTTTAATTTTCTATTGGTGTATGGCAATAGATTTACCGCGACACATCTGAATGTCATTGTGCTTTGCTATCATATCAAGTTTTTAATATGGTATTAGAAATTAATTATTATTGTTTTTATGCTTTTAGTTTGATACATGGATTTTCATATTTTGGTTGTTATATAATCTTTATGAGTACGTCTCTCACATGGCTTTGACAGTGGTAGTAATGAAAGAGGAATTATACTGAAACAAGACAAACTACGTGACCTTTGTATGAACCAAAATAATTTTTTTTAAAGTTACATTTATATCAAAACCATTTGAGCATGAATAAGTGCCACTATAATATAGTAAAATACAAAAATATATATACACAAGCTATTCATAAACAAACCAAACTAAAATATATTTCATATAATCTCACCTCTTCTAAATTTTTTTATAAAACAAAAAACGTCATCATACACATCTTTGCAATACAAAATTATAATATAAACCACAAAACCATACAAAATAATAAATTGATATTATTTCTAAAGTATTACTCGCCTGTAGGGCGGACCGGCCCTAGTAGTGATAAAAGAGAAGATCGAAACTATGCTACAGGTAGCTAATCATTATACATAACAGAAATATATGATGAGTAAACTAATACGATCAAAAAGGTTAAATCAGCCAGATATTTAACTGGTTTTAGTCCTAGCTAACACGCAAGTGAAACTATTTCAGAAGGATTAAAACTCGGAGAAGAGAAGACTTTACGACGTCAACATGCCCCAGATTCTTGCTAGGCCACCTTCTTATTACTTTGGCTATTTGCCAGAGAAACCGGAGATCATTGATCATAACATAGAACATGTGTATCCTTGCTTCTTCCTTACGTAGCACAGTTATATTCGTGTTTCTTTTCTGTTGCTACATAGTTTATTTTGTTTGTTTCAAATCCCAAGGTCCGCAAGAACATGCTTCTCTATTCTCTTTTTATTGAAACGGTTGTTTACATCCGAAGAGAGTCACTCATTGCATCAACCTCTCACTATTAAATTAATTTGAGTCACTATTGAACGGTGCACACCAAAAAAAGTCACTACTGAACGAACCTTGAAGATATGGAAATATTATATTTATTTATGTATATGTTTCTCAATAAATATTAGTTACAATCTTAAAAATCTGGAAATCTTGGAAACTTTGAAATTTTGAAAGTCAATGAATCTTGAAAATATGGAATGGCATCTTTCTTCTTATTTTATAAGCAAAACTATGTATTGCTAAATATTTAATGAGTGTTTTTGGTTAATTGGTTATTAATTTGTGAAATCAGTCTTTAAAAATTACGTAAGAAATATTTTTTTAAAAAAGAAATATTTTAAAAAATACGGTTGTAGAAAATAGTGATGGGTGTCAAACAGAATAAGAACTAGATTCTGACACGCGCGGTTGTGAGGATAATTTATATTTATAATTTATAATTTATGTTCTCAAATTAAAATTATATAAGAAGTTATGTTAAATAGCAGAAACCTTGTTAAACGTACAAATGAAATGGAACGTAAAATAAATTATGAAATAAAATATTAATTAATTATGTTAAGCATAAATATAGGAGTTATATAATTTGTAATTATCAAATTAAATCAAAGGAAAGATCTTTAGAGGAATTTTGTTTTAATATTATAGATAAGTAACATATATTTTAGTTACAACATATTCAATAGGTCCAAATTAAAATCATACCACGGTAAAATTCAAATAAGACTCTGTTTTAATATAATAGATTGAATTACTGAATAACAACCACAAAATATTAGCTGCTAAAATATTTTTTAGTAAACCCCTCGTTTCAAAGAAGTGTATATGTCTCAAACCTATCAAAGGCTCTGTTAACAATTTTTAAAGTGGAAATGTAATATAGTATACATGATCTTTGAAAATAAAAGTATTAATTTTTATATAGTCAACAATTTTTTTTATGTTGATAGGTTTTGAATCTTGTATGAATTGATCGCATTAATTACCCAAACGGTATAGAACACTCATATTGCTGTAGTTTTTAGTCTAAACATTCTTATTAGATCCAAATCCGCGAGTCTGTTATCGTTACGGTTTTAGAACACGAAGGCTGTAACTGGTTACCAATTTTAGGAATACCATAAATAAATGGAATTGAAAAAAATGGAACTTAGATGAATAGAATAAAAAAAAGTTATGAAACTAAAAAAAATAGTTCATTCCACTCATTCCACTTATTCATGAATCTTTTTATTGATGAATGTTTTATAACTATATTTCATTTTCTTTCATATATTCCACAAGGAATCATTGGAATGGAAAAAAATTTGTTCCATTTAAATGGTAAAAAAAATTGGAATCTATAAGAATAAGTCATTCAATACAATTTCATTCTTAAAATTTGTAATCCCGTTGCACCCGAAATTAATATTCATATATATATATATATATATATATATTGTATTCTATTTTAATTCTAATCTAGTCAAAATACTTTCAGATTTCAAAAATAATATACCTTTTGCATGTAAATGAGCCACCTTAAATATCTATGTGGTTTTTGTTTCGTTGTGTTTATTCGCATGTTTCTCTAGTATCAGTTTCCATTCGTTATAAACAAATTGTATTTGAGTTAAACCTTTTTCACCGTAACATGTTCATGTATATATATTAGGTTTTTTTACAGAAGTATTTACTTTGTAAGTTAATTCGTCTGAATCTACGACGTCATGGGAATACACTTAGGGCATATTTAATGCAGATCCCTTAAGTTGAGTCTCTTAGGATTCAGTCCCTTATCTTTTAACTAAAACTGTTAAGAGACGTCCCTTAAATAAGAGATTTAAGGGACGTCCCTTAACAGTTTTAATTAAAAAATAAGAGACCGAACCCTAAGGGATCCAACTTAAGGGACATGCATTAAACATGCCCTTAGTCACTCACCAATTAACCCCTTGTCATCAATATGTGATCCGTTACATTACATTACACCACTACAATCAATCATTAATTGCAAAACAGACTGATATCAATTATATTATTATGAAACACCCCCCTCACAAAACATTCTATATAAACTCTCATTAGGTAACATCCTCTAATAGACACACTTCAAACATAAAAAATGAAGACCTCCCACACTGCTTTCCTTATCTCCATCCTTCTCTTAGCTTCATTTTTATCCCTCACTCACGGGCTCATACTTAACGGTCTCCAGATAGGTGCTGTCAGAGTTAACGGCGTCTTGTACTGTTCCCTTGACGGCAACCTCATGGGAAACAGCCCTCCGTTATCCGGCGCCATTGTCCAGCTATCGTGCGCCGGGTCTCAAACCAATCTTGGTCAAGCTTTGACTAATCCCGCCGGGGCCTTCGTTGTCTCGGTGAGGCTTCTTGACACCGTCCTCTTTGACCCTTCCTCATGCTTCGTCAGGCTTAATCTCCCTGTTGCCACGTGTTCGGTTTTCCCGCCTGACGGTGCCCTAACCGCCTCCATAAACCTAGTCAATATCGTTCAGACAGCTATTCTCAACATCGCCAATTTCACCACGGGAAATTTCGTCCACTCTATCCTTTGAGTGAAATGTAAGAAAAGTCTAAACAAAAGTGGGACGTGCATGTAAGTTTATGGTATGTTTATGCTGGCAAAAAAAAATGTAAAAGCTAGCTTTCAAGTTGTTTTGTAATATGTGTGTTCCATGACGACTATGTTAATGAATAAAGCACGTACTTATAGTATGTTGGATGTTTTGCTCGTTTTGATCATCATTAATCGAACGAAATTTTACTTGCACCTCACTGAAATTGAAAACCTAAAAAACTGAAGAGGTTGGTTATACATGTGTACTATTTATCAAATAATTGTACTTGTATGTGTTCGTCAACCTAATCTGACCAGCGTTCTCATCGAAATATTTTTTTTAGGACAACATGTTGTAATTAAGTTATCAGAAGATTTCTTGCTAGTAAAATCAAAAGTAGCAAGACATATAACAAAAAAATAATTACGAATCCTTGTAAATACATTATATATAGGAGACGGACCCCACAAATCAGAGTGTGTCCTTTCCTAAAGACGAGATGCAGTAAAAAAAAATCTTGAGCTTTTCCTGATCTGACACGCTTTCACACACCAATTTAGTAAACTGGCTTATTTGAATAGAATTGGTTCTAGATAGCAACTGAAGAACCTGCATGTGAGGATGTCCTAATCTTATTTGTCCTACAATATCACTTGCATTATGGTGTTAAGCGGAATAAAAGGCTTGAAGATGAGTCTCCTCCAAACAGTACAAACCATTATTGATGTTTCCCAGTACCAATAACCTCTTTGATGCTTAACCGTTGATATGAACATCATCACAATCAAACTCAAATGTACAAGGATAATATTTAGAAAGAGTATACACAGATAACAATGACTTAGCAATTGATGGACAATCCAAGACATCAGTATGTTATAAATTACCTGATGAGGATGTAATAATTGTTGATTCAGTATGAGTAATAGGTAAGGAATTACCATCAGCCATCATTACCAAGTCGGATCCTTATGAGGATGTAATTAATTTGTTGAAGAGATTGATGATTGTACAAGGATAATCGGGATACTTTCGAATTTCTAATAAAAATTTGGATAATTCCGAATTTGGGTAATCTGATAATTTTAAATATTTCAGATAAATAAATTATTATAATAATTCGGGTTTTCGGATATTTTAGTTTATAAATAATATTTTAAAATTATTTAATTATTTCAAAACTAAATATAGTTAATTTTGTAAGAATATAAATTATATTATGAAAATTTGGGTATCCACTTGATTTTTGGTTCAGTTCCGATTTAATTTAGATTTTTAAGATCTCTTCGAGTAATTGATAGGATTTAAACAAAAACTAAACTTTGTTTTTGGTTCGGTTCTTTAATTCTGGATAAATGTATCCATGTCTAATCTAATTTATCTTATTATGATTTCCCACTAAAAAACTCTCACCACACTTTTTAAATTTTATTTACACGAGCTACGTACAACTTCCAAGGGAATCAAAGATAATAAATTGATGATATTTACATAAAATATAGTCAGAGTTTTGTTTCACGAAAAAAACATATTACGCCTCTTTTCGCCTTCAATCCTCGTTGCCTCTTTATTTTTTATTTCTTCTTGATGTGTATTTTTACTCCATTCTCATAATTAACCTAGTTTTAGTCTATATATAATTACTTTTTTTTTTTGATAAGAGTCTATATATAATTACTATTTTCATACAATATTCTTGTTCGCAATATCTTTGATGTTTTTCAAGTGTTTGTTATTCTTACATCTGCAATATTTCTTCAATTAAAAACATTAAAGCATAATACGATAGCCATGAAAGTTAGATCAGGAGGAGGAATCTTACCGAGAAGATTATGTAACCAATCAAACACCATCCGGAGAGGCCACAAAGAACAAACCCGAGTTCGAACGCGATTTGATCGACCACTATCGAGGTTGTGAGACCCTTCTCCATCAACGTGACTATGGGAAACGCATAAGTTAACCTCAGAGCGACAAATGGGACATGTATTATGAATATTCAACCACGAAACAATGCAGCTTGGATGGTACAAATGCAAACACTTCAACTCTTTTCCTTCCTCTCCAACTTCAAACTCCTCCTTGCATATCGCACAAACCTTCTCTTTAACCAAGTCTTCTTCCGATATTGTCACCGTGTTTACAGCCTCGATGGCCGATAAAGAGGCCGGTGGTGGACCGACACGTTCGTTAGGGAAGACATCAGCGAGTTCATCATCGGTATTAACTAGTTCATGATTGAACCGGTTGCTTCTCGTTGAGTTGATAAGATGGAGAGTGATCCAGTCGGTATCGGTATCCCAATAAGGTCGGTTTAGCCTCATAATGTCAAGCTCATCGTGGAGATTGATCTCTCTTGAACAGAAAGGACATAAAGGACCATATAGACCATAGTTCTGGAGCCTGATGGTGCGGCTACAGTGACGGCAATAGAAGTAATGGAACGTTCTTGTTCGTCTTGTTCCATTCACAATAATTCTTGGTCGATACTCAGATGTCATGTCTTAACGTGAAATTTAGTCTTCTTACGATTAGGTCTAGACATATGCATTTATACTTAACATACGTATACATGTTTTAGAGACGAGGTAAGACAAAGTCTATACGAGTGAGTTATTCTTTTCTGTCTAGAGGAAGAATGGTGTCGTGTGAGTCGTGACCTCTGCTTTTGTTAACTCGAGAATCTTTGGTGATTTGTCTTGTACGAATCAAACATTACAAAGATGCTTGGAGAATCAATTAGGATAAAGGGTTTAGGTTAGCAAAGATGGGAGTTATTAGAACGGCTCATTATCGGCCCAGTTCAACTTTATCCGAATATTATGACATCCTCATTGCAAATGTTTCATATGAATCTAAAAGATTTTAAACTAAAAATATGAATATACGATAATTATAATATTTAAATTATAGTAAATTGGTATCTCAAATTTATAATAATGTTAATTATTCAATATTAAGAAATCCGTATGAGTTTTTGGAATATTTGGATTGAGGATGCTCTTAGTCTCTTAGATTAAAATTAAACATAATTATGTATTTTTCTTTCGTTTATGGTCGGTTTATATACAAATGAAGAGGTCTTTTTTCCTCTTCTAAATTATACAGATGCCTCATATATAATTCAAAGTAAATAACAACAATTAAGATTTTACAATTTTATATTATTCTCAAAACTATAATCCGAGATATAAATATTCGTAGTTTTGATGTACTCCCACATCATAACTTACAACATTCAAGAAATCTTCATCACACATAACTTATATAGAGAAATTAATACTCCATAATAGCTAGAAGCATATAACAGATATAAAAAGTAATTGTTGGTTTGTATATGTATTCAAGGAAAATTTGTATTTAATGTTGGGAGATTCGTGAGTGAGATGTCTTTGCTTGTAGTCTTATTTGTTTCAATACAATCCGAGGTCGGAGTGATACTCTTCATTTCTTTGTGTTTACCCCATAGCACAAGGTATAATCCTCCCACGATAATCACTGTACCAATTATGCTGTAATGTCGACATGTAAAGATTAACCATTATATACATACACACATAACAATTCCATCTCCACAAAGCAATATAAAATGTACATGAGTTTTTGTACCTCCCTACGTGAAGTGTTTCGTTTAGAATAAATGATCCAACAAGAGCTACGACCACAAGTGCTACAGGGCTAAATACCGATACAAATAAGGGTCCTCTAGATTCGACGCACCATGCGTTCACTGCTATCACCATCCCGGACATCACAATTGACTGCAACAGACCACATGAAAGATATGCTTTAAAGCCAACTTAAAAATCTTCTCTCATTGACTCGTATGAATGTGTTACATCTACCAACATGAACGTCTTCTTTTAGAAAAAAATATTTATTTTTAGAAAACTTTATGATGCTATGTTTGATAAAAAAGTAGTTTGCATATGACCTTCAATTAATTTGACTGAACAAGACTATATATATATATATTCGAAATTTATATTTACCGCATAAGCAACCGTAAAGAGCCTGATATTCCATCCTAATTTCCATTCCTTCAAATCGCAATTCCAGCAAAGAGCGATAATAACAGCCACAACGCTTCCCGTCAGGTTCATTAGCGTCGCGTTCCAATAAGCCCCTCCAAATTGTTTGCTTACTTTTACCTGTAAAACCAAAAAAAACGTTATAATAAATTCATACATTTGATATAATTCATAATGATAATAAGCCACGTGACCTCGGTATTGTATAGTACTATCAAAAAAGTACTATGCATTATAATATATTCCACACTATATTCCTTAATATTACACCACATGCAAAGCGATATGGAGAAGAGGAATAAACAAAACTTGCCTGCAATAATAGCCAAAATGCGTAGGAAAAGTTGCCACCAAAAACAAAAAGAGCCCCGAGGATAGAGATATGGTGGGAGGTAGCATCACGTGAGGAGTCATGTGATTTGTTCATTAGGTCAATGTGCGTTGACCACATATGAATATCTTTTCCTCTGTAGAATATAAAGACAAGAGCTCCACCAACACCAAACACTGTCCCAAACACTTTAGCCTTCCCTTCTCTTGTTCCAAACCGTACACTCTCCATCCTGTAGGACCCACCAGAAATTGAGTAACGTCTCCATATATTAAATACTATTTTGTTGAGAATATGAACATGCAAAAATGGATTAAAATAGTTATTAATTGTGTAGACTTGCCTGAGAAATGCAGCCAATACGAAAGTGATCAAGGGAGTGAGAACGGCAGCAGCAGAAGCGAATGTTGCTGACGTTAGAGCTAGACCCGTAATGGTGAAGATACTCGGAAACACCGCACTGTTCAGTTGTCATCAAAGTATAATAAATCTAATATCTATATATATGTGGAGTCCAAAAATAACTTGTAATAATCTCTAAAACATGTATAAAGTTATAAGTATTTTTGTCATTTAAGACATCTACAGTGGCCGAGAAGGAACCACATCGAATTGATGTGAGAACTCGATCCCTAGACTTAATTCATAAGATGAGTTTTCAATCCACTCGAAGAAACCATTGGACCACACGCTCTTGATTATATATCTAATATAGTTGTTTTTCTACATATTAATCTATATAACTATGTTAAGAACAAATACTTATGTCACCATAAGCTTAAATGCCCTTATGTTTTTGGGACATGCTGGTTTTAATTGTAAAATCATTGGTTGGTGATATTGATTAAATTGGCTGATCATACTTGTTGACTTCAAATGTAAAACCACCGGTTGGTAATATTGATAATATTTGTTTTTAGCAATATGTAGACGATTGCTTGAATCAGTCTTCTCGTGATTGTGGTTAAGAAGTAAGGCCTATAATCCTAGCTACCTAATGGCTAGGTTTTATTATTAAAAAAAAGTGGATTGCATATACATAGAATTGAGCATATGTAGAACTTGAAAATCTTTTGTGTGTTTGTGAAAATTGACTTACCCAAGTAGCCCCGAGAGAAGTGCTAGTAAGGAAAGATTCAATGTAAACTCTGGCCTCTTCTCCCTAGCCATGACATGGAGTTAAACAATGAAACAAATTAGTCAAAATAATTGATATCAAAGCATTATGAGAAGAAAAAAAAACCTTTGAAAGATGAAAGAAAGAGGAAGCATGAAAAGTGTAGCGAAGAAGAGACGATAAGCCACGAGAACTCTTGGCTCCATACCATCAACCACCGCAAGCTTGAACAAAATGTTCAATACTGCCGTAGCTATCTGAACCACCACCATTGCCGTTATAGCCTTCATTTCTCTCCACATTTCACATATTTTGCTAACCATTTTTGTTGCTTTGTTTCTTCTACTTTCTCACCATACACGTGAGATAGAGAGAAGGGAAACAAATTGAGAGAACACGTAGCTAAGTGAGATAGACAATCCTGAGCCCGTCAGTTATATTTATTACACCCAGATATCTATTTCTTTTTTTTCTTTTCTTCTCCAATATTTATTGTAGCTGTGGTCCACTAAATTTTAGTACTATAAATAAGTTGTGATATGAGTAGATGCTGAATTCAGGTAAAATATGTTTCCGGAATATTATTAAAGATTTATCATATCCCACCATAGAATTGAGTGTAACTGGAAGTGGTTCTAAAGTAATGTAGTCCAAAAGACACTATCAGTTATCCAAAACATTATTAAAATCTCTTCTCTGATCACGAACGGCAGTAGAAAACTAAAAAAAAAGAAAATCGAATGGTGAAGTTTTCTCTTGTCTAATGTATTTTTCTATTTTTTCTTCAAAAAATTCTTTTGACATTTTTATTTTGATTTTATAGTTAATATTTTAAATTATGATAGTTGAAAATTAACTCTATTCATTTTAAATTTTGCAAGACTTTAACATAATTACAGTATTATTTAAACTAAACATTTATTTCCTAAATGTACATTAGACAAAAAAACAGTAAAACAAAGTAGATCTTATTTAGTCATCAAAGGAAAATTAGATTTTATTAACCATCTTTTTTTAATAAATGATCAACTAATACATTTCGAAACGAGAAATACACTCTTTTGTCGTTCATTATCTAAATATGATTTAAAAAAAATGTATTTGATTCCTATAAAGAGTCACCCTTCAATTAAAATAACTGACTTAAAAGTTATTTATTTTAGTTATAATTGTAATAATCGAAGGATTATTATGTAAAAACTGTATTTCTATTTTATATGAAACATTTGTATTTGTCTAGAAATATTTATTTTAATTTTAATTATAGCAAGATAAAAGTTAAATGATCATTCTGAAAATGGAAAATATGATGTTTTTTTTGATGATCCGGGTATCCAAACATTTTGCGAAGCCTGATTAGCGCCTAATGATACCGCCGCCGAAAATATTTTGGAGGGTCGCCAATTTCACCACATGTTAATTGCCGGTGGTCGCACGTGGGATTAATAATTTTGCACTAAAAGAAAATTGATCCATGTTCTGAATTAACATCACAACTTTTTATCTAGTGGATACCACTTAAGTTAACTAATTTAAGATTTAGAATTATGGATGGAGTTTTGGGAATGATGTTTAAAACTTTTTTAAAAAAATTAAAAAATTAAAATTTTCAAAATTAAAAAAAATATTTTGGTCATTTTTGTCTTTTTATGACAATTTAAAAAAAAAATCTAGTTGAGAAATTTATCCTTTTTATAATATATTTACGATTAGAGAAACATAAATGTGGGAATATTTTTCAATTTCTTGAAAAACAACAGTAGACCTCCACACATATGAACAGTTTTACTCCACCTTATGCAGAGAGCAGACGTGTAAGTGGGTGATTTTGCTAAATAATTACTAATTCGTAGCAAAATAGTCTACCATTATATACAAACCGAAATGCGTAAGGCATCCAGCAACGTGTTTAGATGCTGTCGACACGTGCGGCGCATGCTTTCAGCTTTGTGGTTGTCCATATTGTACGTACGCGAAAAAAGTGTACAAAAAGCTTGTAGTTTCATATGAAGTGTTACAAATTGTTGAGAGTCAATTAGTGCATGTATTTGTATGAAAGTTAGATGACTTCTGAAAATATGCTTTAACATTGGCCGTTGATTTTGTATGCAGCTTTAAGGAATCTCGTCTTTATTTCTATTCACGAACACAATTCTAATAACGTACGTTAGGTTTGTGCTATACCATCAGTATACACCGTTACTTTAAAGTTACAGATGAGTTATATTTTGTTTCTTCTCTGACAGTTTTACACTCTTCAAATCTTTCTTATTCCTTTTCTTCTATATCATAAACCAAATTCAGATTAATGTCATGTAGAGAATCGAATATTCTTGTCATCTAAATCATTTTTAATAATCAAAGAAAATCTTCAGTGATAGTCATGGATGGTGAATCTTCACCAAACACCACTTGGTTACTTTGAGGTCTTCTTTAGTGGAATAAACTTTATATCTAGCTCCAAGACTTGTATTTCTTTTTGCAAATTTGAAATATATAACCATACAAACCTGAGCTGTTTCAGAAAGTTAGCTAAGAATCGGTTACACGAAGATAGAGAGATTGATGAAATGATCTGTAGATATGTCCTTCACATATGTTATAAAAATTCTTCAAATCGAAATAGAGATTAGCGGCCAAAACTTTTGAACTTTCGGGTAAACATAGTAATATAAAATAATTAACAAACAAACTGAGAATACGCTGAGGTCATAATGTTGGGTGTGGAAGAAACAAAGGGTGGAGAATAATGTAGGATCATGGGAACTCCAAGAGGCTGAGGCCACGAGCATTTAGTTGAGGGGTGATCACAACTAATTAACTTTTTGTGGTAGTTAACTTAAGAACATAACATTCCCAGCAATTTGAAATTTTTAAAGAAAATATATTTAATTAGTAAGGTCACTTTAGACCTTCTCAAGACGTTTTAAAAACATTGCCATGATTTCTTCTTTTGTGTGAGGTTTTTCTTTCTTTATTCGGAGTCAGAGCATAGAAACGGTGATGGTTAAGAAAGGAAGTGTATCAGATTTGCAGGCCTGGTTCTTGGCTCATAGTGTTTTGGTAAAAGTAAAACTATCAGTTTCTAGTACTGGTCTAATCATGAATTATATGTATCAAATAATCTTTATGTCTATTACACATGGATAACTATTTTAGCATATACAATATTGATTAATAATTTAATATACAAAATTTTACGCTATAGTTCTATCTTTAACATTCAGATCATCTTCGATAGACATTTTCTCTCTGCAGCACATGAATATAACAAATAACTTTACTTAAATATTTTGGATTTTTCACTAAGTTTTACATTTTATAATTTACAAGAAATTACATCTTTTCAGAACCATGCCCAAAATTTAGTGGAAAAGCTTCTAAATCTTTTGCCACTAGGCCAAAAGGCTTTCACTAGAAACCAAATTTAGTAAAAGTGGAGATTTAATATTATATGTGCATATGAAATCATGGTCTTCTAGAATATTGTGAGCTGGGCCTAATAATGTGCTTTGCCACCCACGTTATATGAGCGAGGCAGTGTCCAATGCATATTCAATGGCCAAGCCTCGTCCATCAGCGTTTGCTTGGCTAAAAACACCTTAACTTACTTGAATACTCGATGTCGTATGTTCCCTGCAAGTCTGCAACAAATTAAAAACTCTTAAAGATAAGAACAAGACATTATTACTTACCAATGATTGATGTTTTTGTTTTGTTGATACATACACATAGTTTTATTCACTAGGGGTTACTCACATGTGCAGCGGGCAAAGAGTGATAGTTGAAGATGAAATCGAGGACCAAGTTGTTAAAAACGTTGTGACTATCCAGGTAAGAGATGAGTCTTATGGATTGGTTATATACAAATTCTAGTCATTAATTGTGATATGGTTCTTTAATTCTCCTTGCATCTCCAGGGTTTGACATCTTCGCGATATCTGCTGGCTATTGGAGATGATTATCAAATGTATGAGCTTCACCCTGATGGCAATAGGTAATTTTTTTTGAAAGTTGAATCAATTAGATGGATGATAACATTACTATATTACATGTTAAAAGCTAAATTGTAATGTTGTGTGTTTCAACTACAGTTTTGACTTTTTCAAAGGTCTAGTCCGACGAAAAATATGATCCTTCTTAGTGGAAGGAGATGTTAGCACCATGGACTCAATTAGTACTAGTCTCGGTTTTACCAACGGAGAAAGTGTTTATTTATATATTCTAGTGTTTTCTCTTATTTCCTTGTATTCAAAATTCTAAATTATGTATCTGTTATTCACTATGAAAATGTGTGAAGATGCTAACTTGATGTTCTAGCAATTATACAGAGAAGACAACTCAAAGATTAACCGCGGTAGAAGTAAATCAAGACCAAGGTTAGCTTGCTTTATTTGGACCACATGAAATGGCCACTAAGAGCGTCCAACACTGGTTGTTTAACATAGCATGGATTATTGAATACCGCTGGCAATTTGTGGCCGCAAATAATTGATAAAACAAACAAGGTTCAACCTTCAGTTTTATATATACGAGAGACATAAATGTTACAAAAAAAACAAGACCAAGAAAATGCAAGAATCCATGACAATGGGACCAGAAGAGAGTGATGAATCTACATCATCCAGTTTAATCGGTTTTGGGAAGATGAAACATGGTCACCTCCTCTAAACGATGGATCATCGAAGTTGATCAAGCTTCTTATTGATTGACTGTTGCTACCATTTCGTTGCAAATAGGAAGGATGAGAGAGATGGTCGCTAGAATCGAGTAACAAGAATGGAGAAGTGGAGGCAGTGGAAGCCATGGCTGTTGCTCCGACAGGAAGTGGATGGTTATGTGTTCCTTCGTAGGTTGTTATTAATATCGACATGTCTTCTAAACACCTTTGCACCTTCACAAATGCATACAATTCTCTTTAATAACTATATACAACACACATTGCAGATAAATAAAAAACTATATAGACATAACAAATAGAATCATGACATGTGTTTAGTGATTTATACTAGTGTCATCACATGCATTTTCAAATCTAGTAAATAAAATATTAAAATTTAACTCTTATTTTTTGTATATTTTTATATATAATAATAAACTTTGGTTATGTAATACATTTGAACTTCTCGCAGAGCTTACCTGTTTCCTAACGGGACATCCTGGAGCCACGGTGCATCGGTAATAAGCTCTTGGACATGGATTCCCTTTAGCGGTTTTCTGACCGTACTTTCTCCATTGGCACCCATCATTCATCTACACATATTCATATACATAAAATATATCTAAGATTTCATGTTACTAGTCTCCGAATTGAGTCTAAGATCTTATATAAAGAAACTCACCGTTGGAGTGTCACATCTGGCTCTCACCGAGACCCTGGCCTTTCTATTACCCGGAGAAGACATTATGACACGTTGAGTGTTTATATCATGTCCATGAATTGTGTTGCTACTATTGTATCTTTGCTTGTTATTAGACTCAGCTTCTTTGTTATCTTCTTGTTTCTGCTTTTTCTGTAGAGAAAGTGAAAGCCCTAGTTCTCCATCTACCAAATTCAAGGAAGCAGATCTTTCCACTCCTCTTTTCCGAGCATTGGCTTGTACCCCAAGGAACGTTTCAAGATCCTAAGTTAGAAAGATATCAAGTTATATATACCTGTTTAAGTGATAACTATCACACTACATGTGAAATTAACGTGTATGAAAACACAAGATTCTCTCACCATCTTATTGGTTTGATCGATAACCGGGAATTTCATTTCGAGTTGACGATAATCATCAAGGGTTTGCTCTACAAGCTTCCTTAACCTCTTATTCTCTTCTTTCACATGTTCCATTTCGATTTGCACCTGCAAGAGCTGATCTCCATATCCATGGATGTTAACATATTTTCATACAAAATGTTCTGATGTATATTTAGACGTATTGTAAGTACCTCTTCACGTTCTTTTTCTTCTTCTTGGGTTCTTGAACTTAAACAAGAATCTTCAGTTTTGTCTTCTTTCACCATTTGTTCATCTTTATCTTCACTAGCATCTTTTTCTTTCTGCTCACAGCTGTGTTTTGATCTTTCTTCATCTTTCTCTTTCTCGAGCTTGAGAGAAAGATCCATGCCCATTAATGGAGATGAAATTCAAACCTCTGTGTTTGTTTGATAACTTTGAAATGCCTAAGTCAAATTCAATTATCTGATCAGAACTTCGTTTACTATTTGTATTGTTCACTCTCGTACGCATCTAAAGCTAGCTTTGACTTTCTTTAAATAATCAGTTTATCGTTAAGAATCTTAAGATTAAACCAATCCTTGTTAATTAATAAAGCTCTTATTTGGCCCAAAATAATTAAGCCAGAGTTACCATGGAATCATGGATACCTTTGATGGAGATTCTTTAACATTTTAAAGCATTTTGATACCATCTATATATTTGGGCACTAGGGTCCAGGAAATTTCCCATCACATGTATATGGTACCATGTGAAATACAGAAGATCCATCGATATTAATCTTTTCAACTTGTCATTGATATGTTTATAACTTAATGCATAGTTTTTTTCCCTAAATACAACATGAGAGGCCTCAAATCAAAGCTTCTAAAGATACGTAACGAGTTGGATTATTATATATGAAATCTATTATCTTGAATTGTCCTCTCGAAGAGTTCTTGAAATTTTCAACTTCATACGTAATAGGGTAGTGAGGATATATATACAATATCTCACAAAAAATTATAGAACATATACCAACCTTTTATTTGGTTATGCTCTAAAACAGGCCTATGTAACAGATGTGTGGTCAGTGTTAGTGTGGCATAAACCAAAGTCATCGATCTATTGTGCATTGATCTATATACAGTAGATGCTGGTTTGAACTTAATATAGTATATTAATTATAGATGCTGGATTGAACTTAAAATAGTATATTAATATGTATGAGATATACGAAGATGGGCTTGTTGGTTTCTCTTTAAGCGTTGTACGTGGTGGTACATAATTTGATGGCAGGAAGTCGGATTATAGTATTACGTATGTCCCTCTGTTGAATAATTAAAGCCATTTAATTAAGTTAATTTAGTTATTTCGTTAATATAATCCATTCTATATGTAACATCATTATTGTCTTTCTTCCTAACGTGGAATTGAGATATGCAATTAATAAACTCTTACAAGAAATCCAGAACAAGATAGTTTTCCTTGGGATCGGATCTTAAAATAGTCAACTAGAAGACTTTCAGTTTTTATTATCTTTATAATCTTATCTGAGATTCATTTATAAGCTTTTTTTTTTATTTTTATGTAGGTTTTGGTTCACAATTAAAAATTGAATAGCCAGCACATAATTTTGCAGTTATAAAAATGACTATGTGAAAAATTGCTTTATAACTTTTAATCTCAAAGCAAAAAAATGTAAAATCATCTATATCTTTTACTATCGATATGTATAAAATTATATCAATAATTTTTATCGACTTTGTATAAATTTTTCAATATAAACAATATGACGCTTCATATCCATTTATTTTATAAGCGGGAAGTCTAACTATTTCTACATGTGTGTATTACTTATCTTACCAAAGAGGAACTTTCCTGTTGAATAAGATACATATATAAAAAAACATATCAACTCATATGATATGAATCGGATGATAAAGAATGAATATTATATTATTATGGCAGAGGGAGCGTGGGACAAGAGAGCAAGCGGCGGCGCAGCCATATTTTCCGTTGCTAATGCATCTTCTGATCTGTTCTCCCACTTTACTGCCTTTGTGTTCATAAGTCAACCCTTTAATTTGAATCCATATTGGACGTTACGTTATGGTGTTCTTCCCCTTTCTTCTTCTTGGTGCGTTCTAATAGTGTTAAAAATTTCACAATCTCTATCTACCGAATTCACAATTCACAATTGTAGTTCATATATACGGATGTTAATATTACTGTCCCTTAATTGATTTCAAAAGTTATGTTTTATTTAAATTATAGAAAATGTTAATATTACTGAAAAATACGTATGATCTAGCCATGTAGGTCTGGTAGTTGGAAAATCAAACTAGGTTCCCTCTTGTATTTTTTTCTGTTTGATGTTGATATGGTCGACTTTGGAAAAAACAAATGTTATAGAGTGGATTGATTAACATACGGTTTGATCTGAGTTTGGAATGTCTTTCAATTAATTTAAGTAATTGGATCGCATGTTACCATACTACTAGATAAACTGCATGTACCAAAATCTAAACTTAGACTTCCTACATAATTATTACATTGTTTCAAGGGAGATTTACACATTCCCAAGTCTCATCTACCACTTACTGATCAAGCGGGCAAAAATTATCTTTGAGAAAGAGGATGTATATGACTCTCCGAAACCAGCTACAATCTCCTAAAAAGCCTGAATGTAATTTGGTTTAATATATCCGTAGTAGTTCCATCCCATATCCAATTGATGTGGAAGCCATACATAAGTCATGCAAAGACATTTTTGTTGAGAAAAAAGATTGGATCTGAAATTTTAGGGGTAATCGATATTTTAATTAAAAGGATTATAATTTTTTTACAGTTAAGAGGTCTAGTTATGTATACTATTTTTTAAAAAAAACTTTGGGAATGCTAATGTTTTATCGGTTTAGTCCAAATCCGTCCATGTTGACGAGGCAGCTAAGCCTAGCTACAGCCATCAACACTTGTATTTTTTTCGTTGCCTAATGATTTTATTTAATTGAAACGACAAAACGGTTGTTCTAGTCCCTTCGTACTGTAATATAATATTATTCGAGGTATATTCGTAACATTACAGTCTACTGTTGTTCTGTCGACAAACCATTGTTCCAACTTTCAGATAATAGTTTTTTCGTTCTTATATATATATATGTGTGCTAATACCAACGATATTTCTCAAATTGCTTTCATCAGCATTTTGAGTTTGAGAGAACATGTAGAAGAATCTATAAGTTGTATAAAGTCAATGAAAAAATTATAAATATACACGTGAGAGATTTGTAGTAGCTAGGTACGTAGTTAAATAGATTACTTCTCCAATGCACCAGTTTCAAATACTTAGAAAATTACACTATTGCTAACCTTTTTAGAAGAAAAAACAAGAAACCAAATGACATTCTTCAAAACTTACACTTAAATCATAGAATAATCCGGAATAAAATTACGTGACCAGGCCCAATCATGAATTATAATGGGCCTAAAAGGGCTTAATCCATTGAAGCGTCACTTAAACGCAGTCGAAGGATGGTCATAAGCTCCAGGACACGTGGCGTAAGAAAGAGAAGCTCAGAATCCAGAGTCGCTTTGGTGGTGGTGGAGCAGTGGTGTGGCAGTTCCACGGGAATCTAGCAGCCCACACTCCCTCTCCTCTTCCTCCTATCTCTCCCTTCCGGTAAGGTAAAGTCTCTACTCTAAAACCCTAATCTTCTTTAAGGTAAAGTCTCTGTTGATCATCGAGATATTGATATCAACTGTGTAGTTGTAATTTTTAGTAACCGTAGCTTTCCGATTGTCTGGAAGATTAGATTAGGGTTTAGTTCACGAAAGGTTGAAACTTTATTGACTTGGTTCATCTTCATAATCCTATAATCCACCTGGGCATTCCTATTTTATTATTTACTGGGAATTAAATATCGAATAATCGACAAAATTATTACAGTTTTATATAAATTTATCTGGATCTGAGATGTGTGTGAGTTAATTTTTTCTCCATGTGGATTAGATTCATTGTCATGTCGCTTGAGTGCACGTTCCTTTTAGTTGTCCTGTAACACGTTGGCTTATCTTCGGTGTTACTTTAACTCCTGTGTTTATGTTATTCACTTGTAGTTAATAAGATCCGACTTGGTCTATACATTGATTATCTTTCTGATTTTTTTTGTTGCATAGAGTTTAGTCATTGTGTTGTCTTGTGAGTTTGTTTCACCTTCTAGGCTTCCAAACAGCCTGAGAGGTACCTTGCTTCCTTTGTATCATCTCTTTTTTTTTTTATATGTCTGTTGAGGCAACAGTTCCATGATGCTTTGTTCTCAGCTTCATTAGATTACATCTGTATCACCATTGCTGATTTGTTCATAGGTGTAATTCCATTGATTGATAATATGAATACATTTTTATTGTTTCAGCTGTTGAAACCGATGCCTGATTCTTTCCTGTGATTCCTTATAATATATGGTTTCCTTTGCTCTTGATGTGAAGTTGTGAAACATGAATATGTAGATGCGTATTTCCTAGATGCATCATTATAACACCTGTACAGGTATTTGCGTGTTGTATGATAAGTGCTGAACTGAAAAGCATCTGGAGTTTCAATGAGGAGACATCTGGTTATGTTGTTACAACCTTTTGTATGATTGTTTTTACTAATTGTATGAGTACCTGTACAGGTTTGATTTTGAGATCATGGCAAAATCTACAAGGACAAGACGCAGGATTAATTCTCGACGGATCAAAGCAAGACCTTACAAGTCTAAGTCTTCTAATCGACGTGTGGCAAGTAACGTGCTTTCAAAAGATTGTTCGAAGTGTGTAGAGAAGAAGGACTATGAGAATGTTATATGCTCAGTATGCATGGAGTGTCCACACAACGCTGTTCTTCTCCTCTGCTCATCTCATGACAAGGGATGTCGTCCTTACATGTGTGGTACCAGTTTCCGTTATTCCAATTGCTTAGACCAGTACAAGAAATCGTCTGCCAAACTCAAGTCAACCTCTCATCAACCAAACAATAAATCTGAGCTTGGGAATCTCACTTGCCCACTCTGTAGAGGCCAGGTGAAAGGCTGGACAATAGTGCAGCCTGCACGGCACTTTCTGAATCTCAAGAAGAGGATCTGTATGCAGGAGGAATGTGTTTTTGCTGGAAGCTTCAAAGAGCTGAGGAAACACATGAATATGGACCACCCTTGTGCAAAGCCGCGTGAAGTTGATCCTGAAGTGGAGCAGAACTGGAGAAGGCTTGAGATTGAGCAGGACCGGGATGATGTTATCAGCACGATTAGGTCGATGTTACCTGGTGCAACAGTGTTTGGGGATTACGTTATAGAAACAAACAACCCCCAAGGTTCAGGTTCAGACGAGGGACGTGAGCACCATGCTGGATTTGGTAGGAATGTGTTGAGTGTTATCATAATGATGCACGGTCTTGGAGCAATAAGGAATCATACTAGACGCTCTGATTCAGATTCGAATGACTTGACAACTCACCGTGGAACAAGTGAGATGACTGTCTCTGTAGAAGAAGAGGAGGAAGAGGAAGATACGAATAGTAACTCTTTAGCAAGTCGAATGAGGCGACAAGGACGGGTTCTACTAGGACGTTCAGGTAGGAGACGCAGAGATAGAGAAGCTAACCAGAGCACAGGTCCTCCTAGATGATAGAGAAGTTGCACAAGCTCGAGACAACAAAACCCCTTTTGTCTGATTCAGGGTTTTAGTTAAGTTGCATCATGGTATGGTTTATGTACAAACGTAGTCAAAAACAAAACAAAAAAAAATGCGTTTGGACCTTGTAAGACAAAGAAGCATTATGTTTAGAAATTTACATAAACATCATTGTGAATAAACCTGAATCATGAAGATGAGGTGATGCTCAATGACCCTGAATCATAAACACTTTTAGCTATTTACCTTTGATACTCATTTTGTTTATAACTTCCATGTGTTGATATAAGTATTCAGACATGTGAGACCACCAACATTCATCGACAAACATCCATGATTGATTTCTTTGAGTAACATGATCTCATTTGTGTGTTATGACTTAGTGTATCATTCATGAAATGTCAGTAAATAAAAAATAGTGGGGGCTACTCACTATCCTTCTCACTTTTTTTACTCGTCGCTATCTAGTTTTGTCTTTGTCCCCATATTTTAATTTAGCCAATTAAAGAATCAATAAATGGAGGGGTGACTGTGGTTATGAATAAAATAACCCAAAAAAAAATTGGGTTTGGAATTGAGAAGTGGTATCATAAAAAAGGATTGGAAATGAAAAATATTTAAGATAAATGGTCTATAGTATTGTGTCAAAAAAAAGGTCCATAGTATATAAGAAATGATAAAGCTTATCAAGCTTCTCTACATGTTCCTATTTGGATAATGCATATAAAGCTTCTCTCCATGTTCTTCAAATTGTTTTTCTTAATCTATTTCATTTGACAAATCAATTTCATTATACGTTTCGAATCGAAAATATCTCTAGCCGAAAGCGTTATCAAGAAGACACACAAAAAGGTCACTTTAATGGATTATTACCCGGAAAGGAGGAAAAAAAACATTTGGCTTTTAAAAAGTTTGATAAAGAACAAAGCTGTATGGCATCTTTGAGATATTTTTTTCTCAAAATCTTTGAGATAATTTTGCCTTATTGTATTCTTTTGCATAATTTAGCGTTATCGTTCGATTGTAATAAGTGTTTGTCTTACTTTTTCACATACTTCTTCTTCTTAAACATTATCTATAGGATAATAGGAACAGTTAATGCAGATATGCACGAGAGAAATGATAAAAGTTTTTGTACTGTTATGTCGCATCATGTGACATAACCACCTAAACGAACCACCCCATGTGATTGACACCACCAAAACTAGCTATACTATATTCAGCTAGGGTTTGATACCAAAAATGTAAGTTGATAGACCATACTTTACTTTGACAATGGATAACATAAATGGTTCGTTTACTAACAACAGAAAATGTATGATTTAATCGTGAATAAAAGAAGTGTATCTAAGTCACAGTTCGATGTTACTCTTTGATAATAGACGATATATATGTGGTACCTTACTCTCATTTACTAATCACAGAATTGACATTTTTTTCATAGCCCTTTTTCATATGGCTCTCTTGTTATCTTATGTCGACACTCGTATCATGTCTCATCAACTTGCATGAGAAACTATAAAAAAGAGGATAACTAGTGAAATCATTTGGAAAAGGAAAAATAGAGTGGTCCAATGAGTGTTGTTCAAAAAAAAAAAGAGTGGTCCAAATATTTGTAGTAACGAGAACATGAAACCATATAGTTGTAATATTTAGAAGAAAACTGTGTCGTCACGATGTGACATGACGTATAAAGATGATTTGTAAAAGGAAGGAGAAGAAGGAAACCATGGGAGTGAGTGAAGAGGGTCTTGTGAAAGAGACTGATGACTTTGGCACTGAAAAACATGGCATTTGTAATAGTATTTTTCATCATTTCATTTTCGTTTTCTCGTGTAAAGGAAACCACGCCCACTTCTGCTACTCTGCTCTGCTCTAAAAATGACCTTTCTTCCCTCTATACATTTACATCATTGTATTCATCACATTGATTTCTCTTTTACAACTTTTTTTTTTGAGTTTGCTCCTCCCGTTTTATAGCACACGGTCCCTCAATTTTACGAGCCTGCCCAAAGAAACTAAAAAAAGATTTGAATTTGGTTCTGAAAGAGCCTATTGTACAATTCCATTAATTCCTTCATTTGTATATTCGAGCTTGCCGTCTGAGGTGGATGGTTTGTCATAAAAATCAGTAATTCATAATCTAAAAATTTCACAAAAAATGTTATTTTGACACTTTAGGATTCTAGAATAATTTATATTTAATTTAATTTTTAATATTAGTTTCAAATGCTTTGGATAAATTTATTTATTACAAAACTATAGGTTAAACAAATGTAATTATTAAGATCATAAGTGAATTTTAATCATTTCCTTAATTTCTGTGAACAAATATCAAAGTAACACTCTTCATAAAATAAATAGAGAATATATTAATCATATAATATTAGAGATTTTTTACAAATAACTTAAATTTTGTATCAAACACAAAACTAACTAGAACGACATTTATAATGCATGTCATATGGTACATTTAAATACCATAGATAGTGAGACCTAATTATAACCTTAGAGCATCCGCAACTGTGAGACCCATCACGGATCCTTCACTATTCACTTTTTTTTTTTTTACATTTTCAGAATTAAAAAAAAAATTAAAAAAAAAAATCAACTAATCGCGGGTCGCCACGTGTCGCGGGGACCCGCAAACAGTGTAAGGATTCCCTAAGAATCAGTCCTTCGGGAGGGATTTAAGGATCGAATCCTTAACTATTTATGGGGTCCACCGATTATTTAATTATTATTTTCTAAGGACTCCGCGCTAAGGACCCCCATTGCGGGCGCCCCTAGAGAAAATTGATTGTTATAGTATTGAACAAACCCACATGGCAACCATGCAAACGTTTAACTCGTAATTATTACTCGCACCAAATAGTATCTCGTCTTTGATATTTTTTTTTATAAATGTCTTGATAACTAATTCTACTAAAAACCTTTTTTGTTAGATTCGCTTTACGTGAAACTAGTTGAGCCTAAAATTTTAAACCCTGGAATACAATATCTAGAGATACTTTGCACATGTGCTCATAGTATATTTGTATTGGACTCTTTGTTTCTTTAATTTTTACAAAGCTCTGATTTGTAAAAAACATATAGTTTTGGGGTTTTAGTTTCCAAATTTACAGTAGCATTAACTACAATTTTGGAAAAAAAATTTACTCAGCACAAAGCCCATATATTATATAAACCGGACCTGATTAAGTAAGTGTAAACATTTATCATGTGGATGATTACAATAACGTTTATCATATAAAAGTCTGTAATAATTAGGCTGTGTTTTATGCAGATTAATAAAGGTATATGATAATTTGAATTTGGATATATTACAACAATAAAATTAACAAAAACGGTATAACTAAGATTGGGCAAAACTTTACTTCAAGTTTTATTCTATAATAAATTTTGAGTAGGATAAGAGATGCTCTAAATGATCTCTAGACAACATGCCTATCCCACTTTTCTCATAAACAATGTCTTATTCTAACCCTTTTGTTGTGAACATTATCATTTTCTTTTGATTATTTATCTGTTCCGTTAAGTCTTGGAACTTTTTCACACAAAAAGCCGTTACGTAAAATAAGAGTCGATTAATTCTTATTTTAACTTAACCTTGATAACCAAGAAAACCAGTTCCTCTAAAGAAAAAATAAAGGAAAAAGCTAGGGTGGAGCAATTAGTGGACCACTCGTGGTTCCATTTTCGTTACCTTCTCATAGAGTCGTCTATAGGTTTAAACTTGTTTTTTCTTCCAAAATAAGAAGTTAACAACAGTAAATTTTTATCGATTAATATTTTACTACCATATGGTCCATGTCTAACTTATTAAACGTTGTAGTATAGTACACCTAAAAATATTAGGGTCAAAAGATATCTGGTGAGACATTCTGTCGTTATGTGAAAAGATATGATTTCTTGTTTGGTCACATTGACACCAAATACGCACAAAATCAAAGATAAAATCTAAAAATCAACCAACTGAAATTTCACCTATAGACTACAAATTAACTTTTTTTTTTGTAACAAACGTGAGACATGGAGAGAAGATAGTCCACCTGATAGTCTACTCACAATTTGACTTCATCACTTTACTTCGCATTTAGGTCGATCTCTAAGACTCTAACCCAACTATAAAATACTATTTTAACTTAGTTTTTACACCAAAACCTCCTCAACCCAACTGAAGAATTACTTTATTTTGGTGCAAAACTACAGTACCGCACCAAATTAATATACTTTACATATATTAAAATACTTTAATATTATTATATGTTCAGATAATAAATATTTGTTAAAGCAAAATATTTTAATGTGATATATCTTTGTGCAATATACTTACATAATAATTTTATTCTCTACATATATATTAAGTGATAAGAAATTTTCTAACTTACTAACATAGAAATCAAAAATACAGTTTTGGTGTTGTGGTCAGAAGGAAAAACTTTTAGTGTTAAAATTACACTAAAATGGTGTAGTTTTCATTCCAAAATAGAGTTATAGGTTGGAGATGCCCTTAATGCAATTACATGTGTGTTTTTAAAAGAAAATGGTCAAAGTGTGTGTTTAAAGTTCAACAAAGAAAAATACGTCAGCTTTGTTCTTTGTTAAAGGTAACCGTTCTTGAGTTATATAACCCGTTTATTTATTACACTAACCAAAGTTACAAGACCCAGCAAACAAAGTTACAATATACAACAACCAGCAATAGACCCATCCACATATTTCATATAACAAAACTCTTTTCTTCTTCGGTTTTTGTTTGAGAAAAAGAAAACAAACCAATAATTTTTCTAAAACCCCCAAAGAATATTAAAAGATCATCTTCAATTCCAATCAAAACAACAAAAAAGGGAAGAATAGTTGAGTCTTTTGTTTCTCTTTTCAAGGTCTATGACGACGCTCTATCACTCGCTTTTTCACCTCCTTCGGTAGTCCCCGATGAAACATAGCTCACGGCAAGAGACATACTCTCATCGGTACAAGGCCGCTGAGGAGCAGCAGCAAGAGCTTGAAAGTGTTTCTTGCAATTATGGCAAGTGATTTGCATCATCGTTGCATTGATCCTCCTACTTGCTTCTTCTCTATAAAGCTGAGCTTTGTGGAGCTCAGCTTTTGCATGTTGCCTTATCCTCTTGGCTTCAGCGAACTCCAGTTCCGCAATCGCCACTTGCCTTTTCGCTTCCTCTCTTTCTCCCAATAGTAAGCTCCTCTCTCCCTTCTCGTAGCTTCGCATTGTTGTCATCTCCATCCCTATGGACAGACTAAGGCTTGTCTCATCAGCACTAGTCCGCGATGGAAGTAGCTGAAGCTCAACGCCACTACCAGTAGTAGCAGCCCTTGAGCCAACGAAAGGACAAAACAAACTGGATGGTTGTTGTTCAGATGGTGGAGATTGTCTTAGCAAAGGATGTCCCGGCAATACCGGACCAACGGAGAGGTCAATCTTTTCGGCTGTTGAAGCGGTTTGTGTCGTGTTTGTGGTATGTTGCTGCTGTTGTTGTTGTGAACGGTGGCTGGAGGATTGAGATCGGCGCATGGTGCAGTTGTCTTGGTGCTCTATGAAACTTTCCACTCTGATTCAAGAAGAGCGTATCTATATTTATAATTAACTAATATGGAAAGCACAAAGGAATATTTGGTATGTATCAAACAGACAGATAAAATATTTAAATTAACTGAGTTAGTGGAGTTTGGTATCTTTTGGATTATATATCATGAGTATGAAATGCAAGATTTTGAGTTTTGGTATGGTATATACTTTAACAATATATCTACTTAACAAAGTGAGATAATGAAGTCTGTGATGGGGTCAACGTAAGTTCAAATATATAATCAAAACATAGTTCCTAATTATTAAATTAATTAAAATATTTCAGACAACAGTCCAAACTAATTAAATTAATTAGTAAGCTTCTTTCAATATTTGCGTTCGTTATCTATAATCAAAACATGTACACGCCATACAAGAAAAAACATTCTTTGATTTACTTTTAAGGATTCCAATATATATATATATATATATATATATAAACTAAATATATCAAAAATAAAAAATAATATCAGTTATGCCACTAGCTAGGGTTTCTAAGAAAAGGAACCTGGAGAAGACGCGGCCGCAATCGCAGGAATGGCCACGAGTGCCACACGTTTTGAGATGGGCCTTGTAATCAGACTGAACAGCGTAGCCTTTTGAGCATCTCTCGCAGATCCATTGCTTATGGTTGCTGTGTTTCCTTCGAAAGTGTTTCTTGATTCCCACGAGATCACCGAGTGCGTGACAAGGGTTGTGGTGGAGACATGTCGGCTCTGGACAAACGTACACTCTCTTCTTCACTTCCTCGTTTGTCTCTCTTTTGAGAAGCTTCCATGGAACTTTATGTCGTCTCATGTGCATCTGTAGATTCTGGTCTCTCTGAAAGCCTTGGTTACATATCTCACACACGTACCGGTCCGATTCAAGTAGCGTTCTAGGGGATAAAGATACCACCTCCGCCTCTGGATCTGCCGCCGCCGGGAAAAAATATATGATTATTGTGGAAATGATCCAAAAAAAAAAACATTATAACAAATAACAAATTTTGAACCGAATTATAAAAAAATTGAACTAGTGTTAATTTTTTTTAAAGGATACAATATTTGTAACATATTGTAAAGTACCTGGTGTCCCGGCGGGTCGTCGCTTCCTCTTTTGGGTCACGGCGGCTCCATTGCTGTCAGGGAGAAGATCAGAGGAAGATGAAGACGGAGGAGGATTACAATGATGGTTGATGATCTTGGTGTTGTTGCTTCTCTCGTAGTCTATCATCGGATGAGGTTTCTAGTGAAAGTGTATAAGAACAAATTTGATGAATCTTTTGTTTTTCATGTAGGAGAAAGAAGTAGAGATTTATTATTTGGTGGAGATAATATTGTGTTTTACATCTTTACTAATAGAAGAAGAAAAGTTTATGAGTTAAGAGAGAGAGGGAGAGAAACAAAGGTTTATTTTTTTCTGAATTCATCTTTTTATCACATAAAGAGAAAAACTTTTGTATTCCCTTTACTCTCCATCTTTTAATAATTTTCTAGGAAAAAAAAAGAAAAAAAAAAGATGAAAACTTTCACCTTAGATAGAGAAATGCATTGTATGGTCTTTGGTGCTTCAATCTTCTTCAGAGTAGTTATCAACTTCTCTATCTGTACACTGTTTAAATACAAACACAAAACATATCTATGCAGAGAAATGTTATATGCGCATAAAGAGAGTGGGACAAAGAGTTTGGAGCCCACATTAGCATCTGGACAAGAAACAAAAAAACATCCCCTTCGCAACAAAACAATTACAAGTCATTGTTATTTGATATCATAAAATATTCGATCGTATTAAGTTAAAGCTTTTTCAAGACAAATAATAAAAAGATTGGTGAAAAAAAAACGATGGGAATCTTATAAATTTGATGTTTGAGTACATGTCTTAATGGTGACAAATGTATGTGTAGCCTTTAGGGCTGGTTCTTTATATAAAAGAGGGACATGAGAATATTTGTTTGGAAAATAAGTCACATGCATATACCCAGTTCATGTTTCCGTATATAAACAAATATACAATGTGGTGCCATCATCTCACATATATACCTTTTCTATAAAAGTAACAGATTTTATTCAAGTATGGATATTGTGTATATAACTAAGACTTGAACCTGAAAGTTTACAGTAAAAAAGAAGTTCACAGACGAGTTTTTATGTACAAGAAACTCATGCGGGTACATGAATACAATTCCTAGATTCAGATATGGGTTTTTTAATTGACATGTATATCCAACGCGCCGTGATCCAACCAAAACAATTTTGGGGTTTTGATCACCGGTGCCAGTCCGACTTGATTGCTCGCAGAGATAAATATTCATATCGTCAGGCCACACGTTAAAATAATATGAGAGTAACAGATTTGAACCTACAACCCTTATGATCATTGTGGGATGTCATGTACCTCCCGGATTTGGGGTTCTTGTGTCAGCTGAGACCAATCCTATATATATAACATCACAAATACATTTTTTTATATCTGGAATATGTGTGAAAGGATTATCCTTATAAAAATATGTCTATAAAGTGTAAGTGTGTGTCTTGTAGGTATAAATAGCAAAAGTATATTAAAGTCCACCATCTATTTCAAGGGCATTTGTCTAACCAAGTGGAACTGTGAGAAAATTGAAGTAAATGCAAGTTTAAAGTTTATTTTTTTCATTTAAAAACAAAAAGATAAACAAAAAGAAGATGACACTTTAATAAGAAGAGAAAGGAGAGGGTCGAGTTGGAAAGAATGGGTGGGAGGATGGGGGAGATGGATTCCCATCACATGCAATGCTTTTTTGTAAGTTGGATATAATATCAATCCTCAGCAATCACATTCTTGCTTAATATAGTTGTTTATAAGAATCACCTACTTTTTATTTATTTAAAGAGTATATGTACTAAATAACTATATGCTGGTCATTTATTTGCAAACACAGATGAATACAAATCGTAAATAAGTTATACTGCCTTTGTTTTTCATTAAAATAGATGTTTTAGAAAATAAAATTGTTTCATAAAAATAAACATTGTAAATTTCAACAAAAATATTAATTGAATTTATTGAGTTACTATAGATTATTTTTTTTTTTTGAAAATTAAAAATCATAGAAAACAATACATTTGTTATAATAATTTATTGTGTTTTCTTAATATGTGTGAAAACAATAAAAATGTCATCTTTGTAAAAGGGAAGGAGTATAATTTATCGCGTATAAATTTTATTTTATAGATTTCCAGACGTATTTACACTACAAAAAAAGATTAGTTTAAATCATTTATTTTATATTTTTGTATTAGTTATAAATGATGTAAAAACATTTTACATCACTTAAATAAATGACTTATCTTTTGGTGATGCAAATAGTTTATATCATTTTTCTTAAAATTGATGTAATAAATAATAAATATTTTCATCAATTATTTTAAATGATGTTATTATGTGTCAATTATTAAAATGATATAACTATTTACATCATTTGTTCTAAATGATGTTTGTATTAGTGTCAATTAATAAATTGATTGTAATATTTAAATCATTTACTATACGTGATGTAAAATTAATATCACCTTTTCGGAAATGATGTTAATAGTTGTATTATTTACAACAAGTGATTTAACTATTGTATTATTTACAATTGCCTATTTAAAATATTAGTATCATTTGTATAATTGACGTCACGTTTTTATTAGGTGATGATTGTTTGTAGTTTCTAAATTAGTTTTTGGTTTTTGTTTTTCCAAAAACTAGTTTTTACCCAATCAAGATTTTAGTTTTAGTTTTTAGTTTTTTTAAAAACCATTTTTTTGCCAATCAAGTTTTTTAGTAAATAGATTCCCTAAAGTTTAGGGAAACTGGTTTTTGAAACTTTTAATCAATTTATAAAGAGAAACCAAAAACTCATTTTTGTTGGTTTTTAGTAATAAAAACGAATTTGTTTTCTTTTTATTAGAAAATGGTACATTTTAATTAACTAATAATTAAATACTAATACTTTATAAAGATAAAAGTCTAATAAAATTTTGGTACAAAAGATAACATTTAAGCAATAATCTGTAATCATTTATTTATGTTGCATGTTGAAATAACTTTTAATACATATATAATATTAAATAATTGAAATTGGTTATTCATTTCTATACATAAAATTATTTAATAATTAAATTTTATTATACTTATTAATAAAATATATTATATTAATTTGAAAAATAAAAAAATACCATTCAAGTTTTGTAATTTCAATTATATACAACAAATTTTATAAATAATTTTCATATTTTAAATATTGTATAATTCATAGTTATTTTATGATTTATAATTTGGTATAATGTATAAGTTTCTTAAAAATATAATAATTTAAACATGTTAATGTATTTTGTATTATTAAATAATAATCCTTATATTTTAATAGTAGCTTTTAAATGTTTTATTTCTATTTTTGTTGTATTATTGTAAAATAATGTATTACTTGTTTCTAAAAAAAATTAAAAACTACAGCAAAACCAAAAACAAAAATCAAAATCTAAAAACAAAAACCAAAAGCTAAAAACCAAAAATAGAAAGCTAAAATCAAAAACCAAAAACAAAAATCTAAAACCAAAATCTAAAAACTAAAAACTATAACTAAAAACTAGTGCAAACAATCATCACCTTAGTTTTTATAGGTGATCCTATATGTATTATTTTATTCACATTATTAAAAAAATAATTTCAGTATTTTGAACTGAGAAAATATCAGTAAACATAATGAAAATATTACTAGTATGGTTTCCAAGATATCCATTATAGTCATTACAATAACAATCGTTGCAAAATTACGTAGTCGCCACCATTGTAATCATCTGAGATTTTCTGAAAACTCTTGAACATTAAATATTTTGTTCATCTCCTCCTTGTACCACTATATATTACAAGCTCTTTACAATGTGAATCTGATTTCTTTGTCTGTCATCATTCATATTCTGGAAATAACAAAAACAAATTAATGACTTTAAAATCGTGGTCCACTAAAATAAACGAAACACACCAAGATTTGAGAATAAGTTGTTACCAATGATCACTTGTTAACTGAAAATGAATAAAATCAAACTTAGATAAAAATCAATGACGCAGAAACACAATTATTTTTTTGCTAACAGAAACACAATTATGAGATATAAATTAAAAGAAAAACTGAGAACTTATCTGTTTAAATTGGCAAGAAAGATATAAGGTTCACGGGTGTATGCCATGAACCCTTGTTCAGTTGTTCGCTATGAACAAATTTTAAAATCCAGAGAGTAAGAGAAGAAAAATGTAGGTTATCTTAAAAAGGGAGAGTCAGTATTAGTTTTGGCTTTTAATAATGAGAGAAGTAGAAGAACTCATGAATGAGGATCACGATAGAGAAGAAGATTTTTGGTTGAGGTAAGCAGTTATAGAATAAAAACTAATTAAATTAAAGAAAAACAAATTAAAGCCAAAGAATATATGGTAACTACTTCAAGTAATCTCTGGATTTTGAAGTTTCAAATATTTTTTTAACCGATTGGTTTTAGTGGGCTGTTTTATTTAGTTTTGTGATGGTTACAACGATTTTTATAACTGAAGTTAATCAACATAATTATTTTTATATAAATAAAATCTTAGTAGCATCAGTTTTATTCGCATCATTTTATTAAGTGATGCTAACAACAAAATAAATATATCATTTGTATAATTGATATAACTTTATATCAATTTTTGTTAAAGTGATACAACTTACAACAAAATATGTCATTTTATTGAATCGATGCCAAATAATATATTTTAACAACATTTCATATAAATGATGCTAAATTATATATATTTGTTTCATTTAGAAATAAATGATTGTAAATAGAATCACTTAATTTTGTGATGTAAGTTAAGTGATACAACTCACCTCTTTTTTTGTAGTGTTAACTGATATCGTGCCATTTAGTAAATTTCATTCATAAAACATCATTCATATATAAAACATCACTTAGCAGTCTTTAAACTTAGCATCATCTATAAGACTAACTTTTAAAATGGTTAAACGAGTAATAATACTAAATTAAAACGGAACCGGCCATCATTTTTGGTATAAATATAAAAAATCATTGGGCAAACACTTTGGTGCAGCTAATGCTATGCACTGAAACCCTGAGGGGTTTGTCTCGTTCGCTATTGTTGCCATCAGAAAGATGCAACTTGAAAAGTTAATTGGCTTCGTTTAAGATTTCACTAAAACCGAAAGGGAGGGTAATGGCTTTACGTCGCCTTTTACTGAAAAATACATAATGTTTACGCCGGCTGCTTAAATTGTCCCGATCCCATAAGTAGTTTTTATTTATTTTACTTAACCCACTGAAAATATTTGATAGTGTATACGTATGAATTAATTCTGTTTACCAGCTTAGCATATGTTAGGTTGTTCAATATTTTCCTTATTGCTTCCTATTATATATAAACATGTGATCTTGCAAAACTATCTATTTATATACATATATTTTACTACAATTTTTAAAGTTAAGATTGTATTTTACATTGCCCATAAATTATAGACAATCAATTTGATTGATAACATTTTACTGGTGCAAACATAGCATTAGTGATAAAGCAAGATCTAGGGGGTGAAGATTAGATGCGAGATTCGTTTTAGGAAAAAGGAAGTACGAATACAGGAGAGGAGTACAAGAAAACAAACAAAAAAAGAGTATTAATTAATTAGGTTTAATCAAGGGGAAGAGGATAGTGATGACAACATGGGAGTTGGACCCTTTGGCCTTTTGCTTTCCAAGCAGTAATGATGAAGTGGTGAAAACTTCTATTGACAACCCATAAAGACTTAATTTAAAATAAAAAATTTGTATAATAACTTATGTAGAGAAAAAGTGACTTTGTCTCTATGTCATAATCTTCATAGAAAGTATTGCCAAATCTTATGGCCACATGGACGGTGTAAGCCTTTAACCCTACTCACTACTCTCATCTATTACCTTTACATTTTTCTTCATTATTACATCTCTATGTGTAGCTTTTGTATAAATTGTCATCATTATGGATTTGTTCATTAGTTCATAAATAGGCTGAGCCTATTAATGCTCACGGATCTAAACATACATGATGAATTGTAACCTTTTATCCAAAAAAAAAACATACATGATGAACACGAGCCCTAGTTTTATTTTCCTTTTCGATAACTTAGAATGCTTTGTGATGTTATTGCAACTGGTTACGACAATCATTTGGTGCCAAAAGAAAGAGTCTCCAGTTAAGTGGCTCGGCAAGGGGCGACGACCTTTGTCTGCATTTAAATTTGGATTATGATCAAATAATTTGAACACAACAGATCAATATTGATAAAAATAAGTCCTCCAAATAATATTTTATGTTATTGTAACGTTTTCTTATATTTTGTAATATTGATATTAAAATTCTTCATAAATAGTTTGTAAACAATTTTGTGGCACTTTAAATATTTTAATATGTATACTAAACTATGATCCGTATTTTGAAAATGCAAAGTTATTTTTTAATTTTTTTAATTCTTCTAATGTTCATTCAATTAGATAATATATAGTTGTAGATGTAAAAAAAATAGACGTTTGCCATTTTATAATTTTAGAAACGTATTATAGAGTTTACTAATTTTACCCGCCATGATGATAGATAATAATAATTTAAATTTAAAATAATGAATTTTTATATAAAGATTAGAGAACTTTTTATTTTTTTCATTTCTGCAGTTCAAAACTAAATTAATATTTATTTTAATACTTTAGTAATAATTACAAAGTTAATTAGTTATTTAAATGGTAATAATTAAAAATGAAATATCTAAAATTAAAGATTATCATTTAAATAGTAGAATAATCTCATATGTGATAATGCATTCTATAGTCCCTTATGTAAGTAATGTCAAATATTCTTAATATATATCTAAGAATAGTTGAATTTTAGTAACAGTTCCATAAATTACACACTAAATAATATTAGTTTTATATTGTGCATATTTTCTAATAGAATAGATATAAAATATTTTATATTTGAGAAAGATCCAATTATAATATTTGATAGAGACCGGATGATTGATTTATACTATTAGTAATATTTTGGCATGTTCCAGAAAAAAAATATCAGTTACTAATAAAGGTTCTATAAAGAATGATCAATCGAAGTCAATAATTCCATTTGGGTGTAGAATAAAAATTGTTTACTATTTATATGGCATTTTCTGTCGACATGCTTTGATATGGTTTATGCGTCCAATCTGCTAGGTCTATGGTTACAAATTATTTATGTGGAACATCTCACGGCCTCTAAATTTTAAACTAATTATTCAGAAAAAAAAACATGAGCAAACAAGATTGTGAGATTTAGGTGCAACCCATTCACTACTTTTAAACTTGGTTGCAAAAAGATGCTGTAAAACACAAGCCATCATTATTCAGAAGTACACAATTTGGTTATTGGTTATTGTTTGAATTTACAATAAGTATGTTGGTAAGTAACAATGTTTTGTTTCCTATCTAAGGCATTTAGTAAGTCATTGACGGTGGTAATGGGAATATTGGATCGATGCTTGTATAATCGCAGTAGAATATGTTACAAACTTATTATAAATTGTGGAATATGTTTTAGAATACTTTGTTTTTGACAATTTATTTTATAACTGTTTTGCTTAGTAATATATATTTGGTCGGAAAAGTATTATGAGAAAGTACTAGTCTTTAAAAAGCTCGAAACTTACGGTACATCCTTAAAGTCTTTGCTTTGGCCATACCATTTGGATAGCGATTTTCCATCTGCCTTATTGCTTGCTTTCTTTACAAACATTTCATATCAAAAGAAGTCAACACATCGTTAGCATTCTTTAATCAAAACAAAAACGAAAATATAT
>CAJHQP010003247.1:0-70630 GCA_905132765.1 Moricandia arvensis | reverse complement strand
TGCCATAAAGCATTCTTATTCAAAGTAGAAGCAGGAGAAGAAGTAAAAAAAAACAACTATGACTAGGCAGAGAAGTAAGCTCTTCAAGTAAGTAAAGGTCTCCTTTTGTAACTTCTTGCCCAATCAAATAGCTGCTCTCAATATCCTAAGACTTCACATCACTAGGACTGAAGATAACATTGAATTGCAAGTAATTGGTACACTTCTTAACAGATAACAAGTTTGATGTAAACTCAGGCATATAAAAGGCTCTAGATTCCTTATCAAACAGTTTTAACTTGCATATACCCCGTATTGGAATCCTATCCCCATTAGCAATCATAACATGTCCATGCGTAGGTTTCATGTCCTTAATAAGACTAGTATCACTAATCATATGATGTGATGCACCTGAATCAACTATCAATGGTTTAGACATGCTACAAGCACTATGAGATAGACCATCAATCCTAGAGTGAGTATATGCATCAGTTTGATCATGAAAAGGAGATGTGAAGAGCCAAACAGAAGATGTGAATGCCAAGCATCTCAACACCAAACTGAAGAAGAAGAAGCTATCCAAGCCATGAGGAAGCCTCAATGTAGATAACACACATCCAAGACAAAGATTGTGCAAAGATAGGGCATGTGTACTTAAGAGAAGGAGGCTGTAGAGTCATGAAGTGTGTTGCAAGTATTCAAGACATGTGCAACAAGGAAAGGAGGCAGCAAGCTGAGAATGATCAAGGAGCCATGTGCAAAGATTGTGCAAAAATAAGGATGTGCAAAGTTTGTACAAAAAGATTATTTTGCACAAGATTTGCACAAGAAAGATAATGAAGTGCAAAGTTCAGATCAGCCTCAAAACACCCAAAGATCAATGTGCAAAACAAGGGTTAAAGATAATATTTGGTGAAGAGTTTGTGCAAAAGAATCAAGACCAATTTGCAAGAATAGGGATGTTGACTCGTGCAAGAAAGAAGAAAGAAGGTGTTGGCGCCAAGAGTGATCTTTGAATTTAAGGAAAGATCACATGTGAAGCTTAAGAAAGAGAGCTGTTGGTAGCTGTCACTATCTCTTCCTTGCTGCAGAAAATCCCTTGTCATATTCATCTTTGGCAGCTTCCTCATGAGTTTTATATTAGTTTCCTAGATATGTTTTGTTTATTATCCCTTTGCCATGTTTCTGCAAGTGTAACCTAAAGCTCCTGCTCTATAAATAGAGAGGAGAACCTTTGTAATGTGGAGACACACGAAAATAAGAGATAAGCTTTCCAACAATATGTGTACCTCCATCTCCTTCACTAAATGTTAATCAAATTATTCACAATGGAGAGAGATAGGGTTACACGATTATGGGTCTGCCTAAGGGCAGATCATTGCTTACGCATTCTATCTAAATCAGTCTAAACTACTCTTTAATCTGTTGTTAGTGTATTTCTAGAGTTATTGTATCAATCTCACAGCCACTTTATCATTCTAGATTCAGATGGTGTGTCGATTGGTCGCTAAGAGGATTCAATCACAAGTTGATTGTCTCTTCCATTCTTGAAGAGTGATTTCATGTTCTTAGCTGTTCTTGGCTTTTCCAACAAGATGCACCAAAATAATACCCCCTGAGTTTACCAAAGGTGTTACCATTGTCTTTGACCATCTTGATGAGAGCATCCATTTCTGATGAACTCATGCTCATTTGGGCGGTTGGTTTGTTGAGCAGTGTATGTCACCAAGCCTTTGTTCTCACCACCTTCACGTCCTTCAGTCTCTTGTGTCCCCGTTGAGGGTCCAGATCCATGCTAATCACTTCCTCCATAGCTCACATTCGCCATGGCATCTCTGTCCTTCATGATCTTGGCTGGTTTGGGGTGTGGGTGAAGGATCCAGCACAGATGCTTCTTGTTTCCTTGTCTCTTGCAATGATCACAGTTCCCATTGAACTTCCTATCTTAATACTTGTTAACCTTATTGACTTGAGGCACCTCGGCTTGATTAGCTAAGGTAAGCTCCCCCTTTCCTCCAAACAACCCCAATGACCCTTGTTCCTTTTGGATCTGTGCGCAGACTTCCTCCAAGGTGGGTAGGTTCTCAGCTCGCAAGTTGTGTTTCACCAGGTCATTGTACGTGAATTTTAGGGTGAGCAACCAGTTAAAGACTTTATCTTGCTCACACCTTTTATTGAGCTCATCTGGATATGTTGTACTCGGCATCAGCATCTAAAGCTCGGATCACAAAGCTCTAAACATCCCAAGGTGCTTTGTGAACTCCATATCTTCTTGTGCTAGACTGTGATAGCTCATTTGATCTCAAAGACACGAGTAAGGTTTGAGATGTTCCCATAAACTTTCTGGAGTGTGTCCCACATGTCATTTGCCTTCTCACAGTAAATGTATGCCTCTAAGATCAATGGATCTAAAGTGCTTTGAAGGATAGACATCACCAGGTTGTCTTCCTGGACCCACTTCACTTCAACACACACGACAATCTCATTGTCGACTTCATGAGTAATGAGTTTTAGAGCTTCATCCTCAAGGATGTGGTTCCCTAAGCCCTTATTCCCCCACTGCTGCCTTCACCACACAAGACCATAGGAGGTATTTTCCTCCCTTAAGTGTCAGTGGAATCACGGTGGTCTTTGTACCCTCCATCTTGAAATTTCACGGATTGAAAAAGTGTTCTTGAGTGTTCTTCGTTGAGAGATGAAATCAAAACTCAGATTCAAGTGAACCTGGCTCTGATACCATGAAAACTAATGTTGAATCTGAGTATAAACAAGAAGAAGAGACTTTGAGAGAGTTTGGAAGAGATTTGGAGACAAAAGATCAAGACTTTACTAAGAACACATTTCTGGAAATGAAGAACACTAGAGAGAAAAGAAGAGACTCAAAAACTGCTTGATTGATTAATGAGAAGGGTTACAACATATATATGGAAGGTAAAGCAATGCTTAACGGATACAAGAGGATAAGGTTTCAACTCGAAAATGTGAAGTCAAGGTCTTGGGCGCGCCTGGTTTGAAATACATTGACCAAAAGCTTTAAATGCTTGATTCCTTTGGCATCTTGACCAGATGCTCTTGGCCAGCCTGTCCAGGCACGGAGTAACCTTATACATAAGGTTCAGTGCACATAGGTACACGGAAGGAAGGAAGGAAGAAGCTTATCCGCGGGAAGGTAACTCTTCTGGTTTACCCAAAGTAACTTTGGTCGACCCAAATTTACTTTGGTCGACCTAAGTCTTGTACGACCATCTTGTACGGCCTTGTACGGACATGTACGGACTTGTACGGACATCACCATTTCAATTCCTCTTCATTCCCTCAGTATTCTTCAACCCTCATCCATAGTTTATAACCTCATCTCTTATTTGGTTCAGCATATAATCCTAGAGAGCCTTGCGATTAACCTCTCTCAAGACCCAAAGACTGGAGGAGGACCACCACAAGGTCCCCCCATAACCAATGAATAAGATCAGACTCCTCACTTCGACAATGAGGGGGGGAATAAGAACCTGGAGGGAAAAACCAAGAATTGAACCCTCAGGTTCTCATGATGAAAGTGTGGAACAATAAGAAGGAATGGTAAATGAAGAAGGAGAAGGATCAGTGAAAGAGGGAAATGGTCAGAATGAAGATCAAGAACCAATAGTGGAGCAGCAACTAAGGAGGAATCACCAGGATCAGGAATCCTCCAACTAATTGGGTGAACACCAGAGTATATTACAATGCGCAAGCAGTAGAGAACCCATCCCAAGTATCCTGCTCACTTGCACACTATCCTGAAGAACATTGCATGTTCATGATCAATCTGGATGAGAGCTATATTCCAAAGTCATATGAGGAGAAATGAAGGACAAAGAATGGAAGGAGTCAGTTGGTGCGGAAGCAAAATGATGCGATCTGGATCAGCCTCATAACCAAGGATTTAAAGATCATGTGTGAACCAGTTAGGCTAGTCCTTAAAGTGTGGTTCAAGGGCCAAAACGTGGAGGTTATTGGCTTATTCCATGAATATTGGATAGAGAGAAGATGAGAGCTCTTGATGCAGCCTTGAACTACTTGGATAAACCGTTAACAACAAGGAAGCTCGACCTCAAGAAGATGGACGACCAGGACAAGATCATTACTCGAACAAGAGCTTGCAAACATCAACAACTTGCAACATGGACGAGTAGGAGAGAGTGAAATGGTCAAAAATGGAGATAAAGAAAAAGAAAATGGACTAAAGCTTTGCTTGGGCCAGGAAGATCATTAGTATTGATCAAATGGGCCTAAGGAACAAGTGGAATGGATCAGAAGCAAATTGGGTCGAATTCAAGATGGAGATGGTTGAACAAGGGCCTTTCAAGCCCAAGAAGTGGAAAGATCGACCATCTTGGTTCAAGTTGGCCGGTTTACTTATTTAGGTTTATTTTTATTTTCTTATAAACCCATTAGAGTTAGGTTTTCCTTTTTAGACTAGGGTTAGGGTTTTCTGAAACCAAATAGTAATAGGTTTTAGTTTTTCCTTTTTAGATTAGGAATAGGGTTTTCTAGTTAGGGTTTTCTAGTTAGGGTTTTCAGTTGTGTCTTTATAAGCCAAAGCTCTGCACATAATGTAACTACGCACTCTTTTAATAAAATTCCCCCAAAGCTTTGGCTTTAATCTCGTCTCTTTGGAGGCTTCTACCTTGTCCATTCACGTGGTCAAGCTTGTTCATATTGTTTGAGCATCCGTCCGTCACCAGGAAGAATACTCTTCTGTTTATGTGACTATCCATCAGGCATCAACAAAGCGAGTTGACACTCGTAGATAGCTGTAGTGGAAAAACATCTAAATCTTCCGCAGCCTGGGTGTGAAGTTCATCACGTCCATCCTAGACTCTCAAAGCTTTAGGATTCATTCCACCCTCCTTTAAGTGATTCGTGGGAGAAATAGCCTATCCAAGGTCATATCAAGTGGTATCAGAGCCTCTTGAAGGTTTAGGGTTAGATTTCTTAACCTACATCACGTGAATTCATCAAATACCAAGAAATTTTCCATGTCTTCTTTTGAAAGGAAACATTGAGAAGAAGGTTGTGCGCAAAGAAACAAGAGAGTTGTTGCAAGAGAGGAAAATAAACAAAAACTAGACTGAGCTTCAAAGAGAATATCAACTCGTCTAGGAACCACAAAAGGCATACTTGGCTAATTTGGCCAGTCAACAATTTCAAGATGACCTCAGAAGAGAGTTGACTCAAGCCTTCCATGGTTTGATAGTAGTCGAACCAACAAGACCAGATCATGAGAGATTTAAACCTGCTGAACCTAAAGTACCTGAAAAAGCAAGATGTAAAGAAACAAGGCAACGTGTTTTGGATCAGTGTGGGACGTGATCTAAGCCACCAAAAAACAAGGGTGAGCTGATTTATATTGTCCAAGACTTATCAATAAACAAAGGCTTAAAACTTAGTGTTGAGTCTGAAATGTCCTCTGGGCAAACTTGATCTATCACGTGTTTTGATAGATGTCAATCGACTATAGGATTTTTTGTCGATCAATGCTGAGGTGGTGGTGTTGATTGATGTTAAGGTCATGGTCTCAATCGACGCTGCGGTCTTAGTGTCGATCAATGATGAGGTAGGATTAATATTATCAGCTTCTTGTGCTATGCTCAGCTCAGATCCATGATGTTCATCACATTTCCGTGTAACCTCATCTGTCTTTTGAACCTGAATATCTGGCTTCTAAGCGCGAGTGTTCAATGTTTTACATTCTCCAGCCGTTTTGAATTCTTCATCTGTATCGCTATAGGCAACACCCAATATCTGAGTGAACTTAATCTTCCTTTGTCGAGATTACTAATATCAGCTCCTTCTCCTGTCTTTTAGCCATCATGTCCAACATATCATCAATCTTGCTTTGTCGAGCTGCTGTAACATCAGTGAGAAATTTGTAGACGAAGCTGCTTTTAATGTCCTCCCAATCTGTTAGAGATCCCGGTGGTAGTCGATTGAACCATCTAAATGCATCCCCATACAGAGAATATGGGAAAATCTTGTCGAGTATGTGATCTTCAGCTATTCCATGTCGCTTGGTCTCTGAGTCTAGTTTCTCAAGTTCTTCGATGTGGTCTTTGGGATTTTCATGAGGAAGTCCCTGAAAGGGGTACTAAGCTAACCAATCATACCATTCACGGCTCACCATGAAGTCATTCATCTGACAAACAACAATAACTTCAGGGATCACAACTTCTTGTGCATTAATAAATTGTCCTATACTGTTGCGAGGACAACCTTCTTCATTTCGTAAGATCCCATTATCATCATACTCAAGTATAAGCACTTCAATTTCCTCTGTCTTCTTGCTAGTGGCACCAATCGATACTGAGGAGTTGATGTCGAGCGACGTCATAGTGTTGGTAATGATCAACGACGAAGGGTTGGTGTCTATCGGTACTCGTTTCTCCTCACTATTGATTACTACTTGGAGGGTGTCGACTGCCCTCTTAGACTTATGGATAGTGCGTGAATCAATACACTCCTTCTTTTGTAGAGCCCAAAAACCCTCTTCTCATCGATTCCTAGTGTGAGAATAGACAGATTATGGTGTGTGAGTGGTGTTTAGAATAGAGAGTGGTCGGATTTAATGATAAAGAGAATGAGAGACTAAGTGCGAATCAAAGAGACTGCAATGACGAGTATTGGAGGAGTATAAGAGATTAGGGTCAATAGACCAGAGAATAGAGAGACAATGAAACAAGAGAATGGTGAAGAAGAATGGGTAACTCCCCCATTCAACTTAATTAATTTTGTGGCCTATAAGGGCATAATGTAGCCAATACAACAAGACAATAAGGAAATACTATCTTGGGGTTTCCTTAAACTAATAGTATCTTGGGTAAACTTAAGCAATTATTTCTGGATGAAGACAAGGGACTGAGCTGCCTCTGAGGAGGAAGGGACAGGTCTAAACGTCCACTTGCTTCAGGTCACATGTGATCTCAGTTTGAATTCAACTGAGAATCTTGGCGCCAACATCTTCTTTTGTTTTCTTGGACGAGATAAGAAGAACCCCGATTATGCACATTGATCTTGGTCATGATACTTTTTCTCAAACTCTGCACCAAAGATTATCCTTGACCCTTTTTTTGCACATCCATATCTGGGTGATTTGAGGCTCACCTGAACATTGCACATTCATGATCTTTCTTGTGCAAATCTTGAGCAATATAATATTTTTCCCAATATTTGCACAAATAGAGATAACTGATGCAACTTCCTTCTTCATTCCAACACTCCCCCTCAAGATTGACTAAATGAGATCCTTGGACAAGCTTGGAATCTTGAAGAAGCTCCCTCATTTAAAACCTTAGCCAGAAAACCCATTTGGGACAAGACCAGCTAAGGAAAAGAGTAGAGTTCTTCAAAGCCTAGGGATTGGCCAGTGAGCCTAAGGAACTTCAGATAACTCATGGTGGAGTCCTTAGCTCTGGATCGTGGCCTAACTTATGGTGAAAACGTGAACTCCACCACTTTTGCACACCATCATCTCAAAACTCTTCTTAATGCCGGTTTTGCCTCCCCCTCTATTCTGACTACTACCCATCTTGAAAGGATTTTGGGACCACCAGCTTCTGCTGCAGAGAGCTCAAAGTTCCTACAACAAAATGGATAAACACTTGCATCAAATTTCAAGGCATAAACCAATCAAGCTTTAACTCAAACATTGAAATGGTTACTCCCCTTGCATTTCGTGAAAGGAGAATAGTGAGGAGAGTCTTTTGGACACTTGAATCCTCCTTTTGATCATAGGTGAGGCAATGGACGACTTGGACTCTCAGTATTGCTCACCATTACCCCTCCTCAAGCATGATCCAGATAGTATAGGTGAAGGACAAAGCTTGGAAGTGAGCAACACTGAACTTGAACCGTGAGCACAACAGTACCGACCCCTGCGCTTAAGCCAATTGATCCACCCTTGGTCTCTGCTCCAATGCCTTGAACCACCAATAATCCTTGTGTGTGTCTTGAACCAGGAGCGCAACAACCAAGCAGCATGTGCTTAAGTCGACCGGTTCTACACTCAAGTTGTCCCCCCATGGTAAGGCATATACATCATGTGTAGGCTCTGAATCAACCATGAATATACATCATGTGTAGGCTTTGAACACATGGGAAAAGCCTTCTTCTTTTTCTCAGATTGATGATGGACGTGAGCACTTCTTGTGTACCTGAAACAACACTCAAACTCCAGCAAGAATCAGACCTTGATAACTCACCAAGTCTGATCCATAATATTTAACAAGATGCAATGGACTGAATCTCAACACTCATTTAGTTCAAATCCATGCAACGAAACTCAGTAAATGTTCAAGAATGATAAAAAATAAATTACAACACATTTAGGCAATTTTATGATCATTTAAACAATAACACGCTCAAATGACAAAACCAGAGACTAGACAACTCATCTAATCAACCTAAACAACTTTTGAATGCATTACAAGACCAGGAAAACCTCCAAGACCTCTGGCAATGCAAGAAGACACAAAACACAGGCTAAACAACTTGCTTAGACCAGAGACAACACAAACAATTAATCTAAGACATGAAATAGTCATAAACATGTTGGCAAACTTATAACCAATTTATAACAAAACAACACAAACAACATAAGTATCATGAGACAATAACTAGGTTCAACAACACTAGAAACTTGAACATGTCCCAAGTATTCCAAACACACTACTCAACACAGCAAGACGTAACTACACAAGCTTTTATTAAGGGTTAGTAGGTTAACTTACAACCAGGGAACCTAAGGTGGTTCCTTGGACCTCCAATGCACACAGTTCACTTGACCTTGACAGATTTGGAGTTTGGGTTCTCTACCACACTCCATTTCCTTGTATGTGCTTTCCCTTTGAGCCACTCATTCTTAAAACCCCTCCTTTCTTCCTTATTACCAGGCGACACCTTCTGGAACACAGTGAGAGACTCCATCTTGGAAAGAACATTAAAATTGCTTCTACATGCTTGGTTTGGAGTTTTGCTTGCCAAACAGCTCCAAAGACTTCTTTCTCCAAGAGATCTCTTCATGTTGAGCAGGAGAAATGAGATAGACCTTGGGGAGGCCTCTGGACACGCCATGCTTTTATTCTTCTTCTTCTTGAAGAGATTGAACAGCTGGCTAGACAGAAACACTCCAATGGTTTGAAACAGGAATGAGGGAGAGCTTCTGCTTGATTTACGGAAGATTTGTGAGTTTCAGAAGCATGGGAGCTCTGATACCATGTGAGAATATAAATATTATGGTCTGTGAGTAGTGTTTAGAACAGAGAGTGGTCGGATTTAATGATAAAGAGAATGAGAGATTAAGTGGGAATCAAAGATACTGAAATGGAGAGTATTGGAGAATAAGAGAGATAAGAGATTAGGTTCAAAAGACCATAAAAATCGAGAGAGAATGAAACCATAGAATGGTGAAGAAGAAAGGGGAACTCCCCCATTCAGCTTAATTAATTTTGTGGCCCATAAGGGCATAATATAGCCAATACAACAAGACAATAAACAAAGACTATCTTGGGGTTTCCTTAAAGTAATAGTATATTGGGTAAACTAAAACAATAAGAAAAGGGACTGAGCTGCAGCTGAGGAGAAAGGGACAGGTCTAAACGTCAACTTGCTTCAGGTCACCTGTTATCTCGGTTTGAATTCAAACCGAGAATCTTGGCGCCAACATCTTCTTTTTCTTTCTTGGACGAGATAAGAATAACCAAGAGTATGCACATTGATATTGGTCTTGATTCTTTTTCACAAACTCTGCAGCGGAGATTATCCTTAACCCTTGATTTGCACATCCATCTTTGGGTGATTTGAGGCTGACTCGAACTTTTCACATTCATGATCTTTCTTGTGCAAATCTTATGCAAATTAATCTTTTGCATAATATTTGCATAAATGGAGTGAAAAATGAGAGAATTCGGAGTTTCAGATGAAGAACATTGAGAGAGAAGAAGAGTATTTTGTGAGAGAGAGACAGAGAATAGAGGAACTGAATTCCTTACTTCATTTGGTTGCTGGTACAAGCCTATTAATAAGCAAAATTAATAATTAACAAATACATAAGTTGACAAAAGATATAATAAACAAAATACGACTGAGGGAAGGCAGAGGCACGCCTAGACTTGTTGGAAAGGGACAGTGAGGCAGTTGGTTTTGTCCAGACATGGTGGAAAGGGACATATCCTAAATGGCTGTCTCCTTATCTTGACCTGTGACATTTCTTCCCCTTTCTTTCCTAATGTCTATCTGCTCCACCATATCACATGTTCTGATTTAAATAAGTGTCTTTCCTTCGCAAGCTAACCATTTCCTTGTCTTGTAAGCCAAGTTAGGTCAGGTTAGACCTAAATTGTACGTACCAACTTCATTTGATCATTCCAGATATTTCTCTTTCCATACTCTCTTCATCTTTGTCTTTTATGTCTTCACGTCAACACTCCCCCTCAAGCAGCCCCTTAATCCAAGTCAACTCGCTTGTATGCTTTCTCAAAGCCCTATATTCTGCCTCAGCACTTGAGCATGAAACCACCTTCTGTTTCTTGATTTTCCAAGTTACCAGATTGCCTCAAATGAAGGTACAATATTCAGTGGTTGATCTCCTATCAACCCTATCTCCTGCCCAATCAGCATCACAATTTCCTACTATCTCAGTGCTTCCATTGCATCCCATCGACACTCCTTGGCCTGGAGCTTCTCTAAGGTACCTCAGAATTCTTTCAACCATGCTCCAGTGATGAATCCTTGGTGGTTATATATTCTGACTGACTTGGTTACAGTAAAACAGATGTCTGGTCTTCTAATGGTTAGGTAAATGAGTTTTTCAGCCATTCTCCTATACATCTTCACATCTTCAAAGGGCTTGTCTTCAAACTCCCCCTTTCGCAGCACTTTGTAGACATCTTCTAGTGGTGTCTTTGCTATCCTTCCTCCAAGATCACTTGCCTAACTCAATAGATCAAGTGTGTACTTTCTTTGGGATAAGAATAGCCCCTCTTTAGATTGGCATATCTCAATCCCTAGAAAGTACTTTACCTCACCCAAGTCTTTAATGTCAAAAGAAGATTTAAGAAAGGCTTTGGTTGAGGTGATACATTCCCTATCACTCCATGTGATTATAATATCATCCACAAATATCAGTATGACAACAATGCCTTGTTGACTGGTGATGTAAAGAGGGTGTGATCAGCTTCAGACTTGATGAAACCTCTTCCATTGAGGGTTGTACTTAGCTTGTGGTACCAGGCTCTTGGTGATTGCTTCAACCCATAGATTGCTTTCTTTAATCTAAGCACATTCCCTGGTTTAACAAGGTATTCTAGACCAGGAGGAAGTCTCATATAGACTTCATCTTCTAGTTTACCTTGTAGGAAAGCATTCTTGACATCCATTTGCTACAAATCCCATTCCAAGTTGACTACGAGTGAGAGAACAATACTTATAGTGTGGAGTGTGTCTAATGGTGAAAATGTGTCTTGGTAATCTTCTCCATAAACCTGAGTATATCCCCTTGCAACCAGCCTTGTCTTTTTCCTTTCTGGTTTTCCATTTTCTAAGTACTTGATGGTAAAGAGTAGACGACTTGTCACAACTTTCTTGCCTTTGGGAAGCTCAGTCTCATACCATGTATAATTCTTGATCATAGCATTGATCTAATCTCCAAATGAGTCTCTCCATCCATCAAGTTCCATTGCCTTTTCATAAGATCTCGGAATGTGCTCTTGATCTATGCTGGTGATAAAGGCTTGATGTTATGTGGGGTAGTGAGCCAGACAACAGACTGCTTGTATGGGATGAGCTACACTTGTCTATTGAAGTAAACCCTTGTGTTGATCCAGTTGGAAGGGTGGTTTCTCAGCCCTGTACCTCTCCTAAGCTGCTGAACCTCTTCCCTCTGCTCTCCTTCATCATAGTCAGCTTCATTTTGTTGGTTTTCATCCTGATCATGAACCTCATGCTCTTGACCAGTATTTGATTCTTCTTGACCAGTGTGAGAATCCTCTTGATTCTCTTGATCTCCCCCTTTAGGATTTGGATGAATAGCTTCTTCAACTTCATTAACTCCATGAGGATCAGCTTCTGAAAATGATCTTTCCTCTTGAGGCATACTAATGCCTAAATTCTACAAGATACGCCTGAGGTTGTCTGCCCTATCTGAGGCTCCTTGAGATAGATCCTTGAGATTGTCCCAACCTCTCTCCTCATAATAACATCTAGATTTTACAACCTTGACATCCCTGGAGACTAATACCCTTATGGTTTCTGGAGCATAGCCTTTGTATCCCTTTTGAGTAGTTGAGTAGCCTAGGAATATAGCTTTAGTACTTCTAGCTTCAAGCTTGTTTCTATGTTCTCATGGCTGCAAAACATAGCACAAGCACCCAAATACACGCAAGTGGTTAATAGAGGATTTTCTTTGGTTCAATACCTCATATGGTGTGAGATCATCTAGAACTCTTGGGGGGTCCTATTGATCAGATTGCAAGCTGTCATCACAGAATCACTCCAGAAACGTTTTGGTACATTTTTGTAGAACATCATAGACCTTGCCACCTCCATTAAATGTCTATTCTTCCTCTCAGCTACACCAATTTGTTGTGGTGTATATAGCCAGCTGGTTTGATGAATGATTCCATGTTTGGCTAGGTGTGCTTTGAATGCAAGGCTTGTGTATTCTCCTCCATTATCTGACCTGAACACTTTGATCTTAACATTGAAGTGATTAGTTATGTAGTTTCTGAAATTAATAAACGCTTCCATCACCCTATATTTTGATTGAATCATAGTTAACTAAGTATACTTAAATTTTTGATCTATAAATGTAACAAAGTATCTATGATTCTCCCTAGAGGTGAATGGAGCAGTCCAAACATCAGAATGAATAAGATCAAAGCAGTTTTCAGAAATAGTAGGTGACTTAGGAAACACATTCTTGCAATGCTTGCCAAGAATACAAGCCTCATAGCCATTATTTTCAAAGGAAACATCAGGCAGTAACAGGTTCTGTGCACGAGAATGGGGATGGCCTAACCTAGAATGCCATAATACAACATTATCTAAAGCAGGAATTGAACTAAAAGCATAAGGTAAACTTGAACAGGTCCATGTATCTTCAAGTAGGTACAAGTCCTCCTTTGTAACACCTTTTACAATCAACTTAAGAGTCTCAATATCCTGAAACACAACATCATTAGGACTGAAAATAACCTTGCAGTTAAGATCAGTGGCAGCTTTCTTGACAGATAACAAATTAGATGCAAAAGTTGGCATGTAAAATGCTTTTGTGTCTTTATCAAACAATCTCAGAGTTCCTACACCTTTTATTGGAATTTTATCCCTATTAGAAATCATGACATTACCTAAGGCATGCTCTACATTGGTAATCAACCTAGCATCACTGATCATATGGTGAGAAGCACCTGAGTCTATGACTAATGATTTAACACTAGCAGATGCATTAGGAAGTCTATATGAAGTATTTAAAGAGGTACCAAGTGTGTTACCAGAGTTCTCCTTGAGGGCTTTGATGAGAGCATCAAGGTCTGACCTCTTGATGGTCTCATCTTGGTTAGTACTCACAGTAGAACAGCCACTGAAAGCCAAGGTCTTCCCTTCACCAGCTACATTTGAGCTCAATAGACCAGGAGTAGATGGTTCACCCATTTCACCAGAGAAGTGAGCTCTTGCATCCATGAATGGTAAACTTCTAAGGTTTGAGGTGAGGGTGAAGGATCCAGCACTTCTCCTTTCCATGACCTTTCTTCTTGCAATGATCACACACCCAAGTTTTCTTCTCTTCTGGTTTATAGAACCCTTTTTTAGCCACGCCTTCAGCTTTGTTTGCCATGATGAGCTCTCCTTTTCCTCCAAAGAGACCCACTGAGCCTTGCTCTTTCTGAATCTGAGCACAAACCTCTTCAAGAGCTGAAAGTTTCTCACTCCTTAAATTTGCTTTATTAGGTCATTATAACCAGGATTGAGAGTGAACAGCAAGTCAAAGACCTTTTCATGTTCTCTCCTCCCATTGAGCACATTGGGGTCGACAGTTCCTGGTCTCAGCATCTCTATCTCATCCCACAAGGCTCTGAACTTTTGAAAATACTGAGTAAAATCAGTGTCCTCTTGACTAAGAGTGTTGATAGGTTTCTTGACTTCAAACACTTTACTTAAGTTAAAAATGTTACCATAAACCTTCTGGAGGGTATCCCACAGCTCCTTGGAAGTTTCACAGTAGGCGTAAGCTTTCAATATTAAGGGTTCAAGGCTGTTAGGGATGGCAGACAGCACCATGAAATCCTCTTGAATCCATTTGCCTTCATCAACCAGCGCCACTTCCTCCTTACCATCCTCTCCTAGGATGGTCTTCTTTGGGGTTTTGCCTTAAGTCACATGTTCCCAGAGACCTTTGCCTCCAAGAGCAGTATTGACAAGCCTTGACCACAGTAGGTGGTTAACTCCCTTGAGAGTATCTGGAACCACCATCATTTTCGAATTCTCCATCAAGAACAGAACAAGAACATCTATTATCCAGTGGTTAAAAGGGAGAAGGATTTCGAAAAATAAGAGTAAAAGCTTGGTAATTTGCGGAATAAGTATGAAACGTATGGAGAGAATAAGGTTTCAGGAGAAAAAAAATGCTCCAATACCATGAAAAATGACAGAATTTGGAGTTTCAGATGAACAACATTGAGAGAGAAGAAGAGTATTTTGTGAGAGAGAGACAGAGAATAGAGGAACTGAATTCCTTACTTCATTTAGTTGCTGGTACAAGCCTATTAATAAGAAAAATAAATCATAAACAAATATATAAGTTGAAAAAGATATAATAAACAAAATAAGACTGAGGGAAGGCAGAGGCACGCCCAAACTTGTTGGAAAGGGACAGGAAGGCAGTTGGTTTTGTCCAGACATGGCGGAAAGGGACATGTCCTAAATGACTGTCTCCTTATCTTGACATGTGACCTTTCTTCCCCTTTCTTTCCTAACGTCTCTCTCCTCCACCATATCACATGTTCTGATTTAAATAAGTGTCCTTCCTTCTCAAGTTAACCCTTTCCTTGTCTTGTAAGCCAAGTTAGGTCAGGTTAGACCTAAACTGTATGGACCAACTTCATTTGATCATTCCAGATACTTCTCTTGTCATACTCTCTTCCTCTTTGTATTTTATGTCTTCATGTCAACATTGAGATCCTTTGTCAACTGATACTTCTTCCATCTACATTCAAACACCTGGTACTGAGATATATGTACCTAAACAAAATAAAAGAAGGGTAGAGCAAGTAAAACTATAAATAAAAACCTAGAAGAAATCCTATACCTAGTCTAATGGTGATTAGAGTCCTCGACAACAACAAATTTGATGTGCTCAAATTACCCCAAGAGCAACTCTCTAAAATAAGAGATCGATTGCAGTACTTAAGGATCGTATCCATAGAGACTCGATATCTCACAAAATAGACTTGAGTTTCAGACTACACTAAGTCAGATAATATATAGAGTAATTAATAATAAAGCAAGTAAATCAAGGATTTTGTTGTTTTTTTGAAGGATGGGTGCTAGCCTTAGGGTTTCAGGTAAGTGGACTTTAGTGGATAGAAGCTAAGGGTATTAATACTTGAACTCGATATCTAATGTAAAGGACGACCAGCCCTCGCTGCGAGTCTAATCTATTGACTAAGCCTTGTTCCAACTCTCATATGTAAACTCGGAATGACCTTTGATCGATGGTTGCTTAAGTCAAGCATTACGGCCTAATTCGATATGTTCACTAAGTTAATGAAAACAGCTCTCTCATGTATCTAATAACCTAGCTCAGCAGTATTCAATTCAGGTAATAGACCATGATCTCGGGTGCGTTTAACTAATCTATCATCAGGTTTCTATTTAGATAATCTAGAAGCAAGAAATTAGAACAAACCTATGAAAGATACAATAAACAACCTAGCAAGTCTATTGTTTTCCTAATCCATCAAAACCCTAGAAAACCTAAACCTAGCTGGTGGATTTATTCAAGCATGATAGTTGTCACAAAAAAAAACCATAGATGAATAGGTGAAATTGCAATAAAATAAATATAAACACCTAAGGAGTTCAAAGAGGACTCTGAAGGAGTTCCTCTTTTCTATCCTAACTAATACCAATGAATAGAATAAATCACAGAGAGTGTAGCCATCAATAACGGCTTAGAAAACATATAAATAGGGTTTTAGGTCGTCCATGGGTAATCTGGTAATTTGTGGTAGCTTCTTGGCTTAAGTAGGTCTTGAAATATAATGGAACTCCGTTCTGGCATCACCGTAGATAGACACCAAGGCTGTACCATCGATCAACGTTCCTTCATCTCCTTGACAGCTTCCTCTCGCGAGGCAGAGTGACCACTCTTCAGTAAAATGGACATAACGTCTGCTACAGGATGCTGATTGACCTCAAACCGGTGGCATGGTAAAGCTAACTCAAATAATATCTTGTGTCAAAAGATAGGTTTAACCGAACAGTGGTAAGGTCTCCATCCATATCTAAATAACTGACAGGTCTATGCAGTTCTGCATCTCAAAAAGCTCTAGAATTCTCCAGAAAGTACCTGAACCTGAATACACTCTAAAACATAATTCAGACCTATATTATAGATTCTAAAAAGCACATATACCATGGCATAAAGGTGGTAAAATCCATGGTATATCAACTCCCCCAGACTGATCCTTTTGTTTCTCCTCAAGCAAAGAATATCACAATCTGGAAAAGGTTTGAAAACACACAGACTCACAATATCTCTAACTTATCCTTATCATTTGTACTATGCTTCAACCACATCAAATAAGGGCTAATCTTAAAGAAAATTTATATACCTTATCGTAATAAAGCAACCAAATCCATTCTACCAACAACGTTAGCAAATACTAGTCTGACTCACCCCTTGACTAACCTCATTTCTTGCATAAAATAAAATTGCAGGCTTTACCATGGGATTATCGATCAAAGAACACATGGACTCTTACCCCTGCATGTATTCTGAACACACATGTAGTAGTCTTCTCTAATCCTTTTGTTCCCTGTTTTCTCTCTTCGCTGAATATTTTTATATCTCAAACTCAATGGATAATGATGCTGATACTGTCCATCTTGGCATCTTATTCTTTTTTTTTCTTTTGAGAAAGTTGTAGGTGAATAGTGGGGTCATCAATAATGTACCTACTACTCGCTTCCAACATTGTGTGATCATTCCTTTGAATTAGAATATTGCGGTCATAGGTAATGTACCTACCCCTCGGCATCTCAGGAAATCATCTAAATCATTTGTTTCTTTCTTTTTATATTTGCCGAAGAGAGCGTGAGAAGGGAATCAGAAATATACAGATTTTTACCTTCCAGACCTGCAGGAGGAATCCGATCCACTGTATGCCAAACTCCAAAGCAAGAAAATAAGTTAGTATTAGGTTGGAGGTTAGCTTCGGTTCCATCAAACTTTCTAAGAAAGTGTGATATTGTGGCAGGATGATCCACTTTGGTATTTCTAGTACTCTCTACAAGCAACAAGTCTAAGAATGGTGCTATAGAGTGGTTAGTGAAAAAGTAAAAATATAAATCCGATTATAATCACCTTCTTGACTCAATAAATTTTTTGAAAAACATAAATAGATATAGCAAATAAAATATCAAAACAATAAATAGCATCAGCAAACCTCCCCAGCTTTAAATAAATTTGTCCCCAATGTTATCTCGTCCTGGTTTGTTTAGGATAAATAAATCATAAGGACAAAATTAAACAAGTAAAAACGATATACCTGCTTGCTGATGGTGACGGCGATCGACACATTTAAGTGGCTATCGATCGATGCTCGGTTTGTTCTGTCGATCGACATTAGTTAGGTGTCAGTCGATGCTATGTGCAGACTATCTTCCTCTTTTTTATATCTAAAACAAAGCAAAAACAAAAAAATCAGTAATAAATGAAAGTAAAACAAAGTTTAAAACTTACTAAACAGTGGGTTGCCTCCCACTCAACGCTTGGTTATAGTCTATAGCTTGATGTTTTGGAACTCTGATTCAGTCCAGATGAGATTGAGAACCTGCTCCAATGCAATTCCTAATGTCCAATATCTTCAGCTTTGTCACAGTTTTTGTGAAAGACTCCATAAACTCTTCTCCTTTATCTATCATCTCAGTAATAAGGAGTGCTCTAAGCTTTGCAAATGGCTGTGAGAAGCAACTGCTGCGCACTCTTAATTTCCCGACACCATCTGAGAAGTGAGGAATCAATGATAACCGAGGACCAACCTTGATCCTTTTTCTCTTCTTCCATTTCTTCCTCTTCTTTCCCCAAGACTTGTCTGATCTCGTGTGGTTGCCTTCATATTTTGGCACACTTCAAACTCATTCTGCTCTGATACGCGATGGGTGTCGATCGATGGTGAAGTGGTAGTGTCGATCTATGCCTGCTTGTTGATGTTGTTTGACGCTGTTTCTATGCGGCCTTTGTCGACTTTGCTTGTAAATCTCAACCCGTGTTGGGAATCTGCTGCATGCTGATGATCATCAAATACCTCAATGTAGGGATCTAGATGCACACTTCTATTATGTTGGATAGGAGATTCAGCTGAAATACAGCGCATGGAACAACAATCTTTACATGATCATGTATCCTCTTCATTATTTTGTGAAACCCATCAGCTTCTTCTGTGCAGATAGGTGGTCTCTGATGTTTAGGGACAGCATGATGTGATGTCTCATACTTGTGCACTCTTTCCTCGGTCGGTTCTAGCTTAACTATATATTTTGGCAGCTCGTCCAACGGTAAGTGTCGATCGATGTCGGGTGGGCGGTGTCGATTGATAGCATATGGTGGGTGTCGATCAATATCATTAGGCAGGTGTCGATCGATGATAGCCTGAGGTGAAGTCTCCAGATCTTTTCCCAAAGTGTTCTGATCGTCATCAAGCTTCATCTCGAAGTCCTGACCCGAATTTTCAGGCTATTTCTCATCCTCTAGCTCCTAGAAATCCTCTATAATCGACTAATGAAACCTTAGTGTTAAGTCTGCAATGTTCTGAGGACAACTCGTATCTTTCAGAGGTTTTGATAGATGTCGATCGACAATAGATTTTGTGTCGATTGATGCTGAGGTGGTGGTGTTGCTTGATGTTAAGTTCATGGTGTCAATCGATGTTGAGGTTGGATTACTAATATCAGCTTCTTCTACTCTGCTCGGCTCAGATCCATGATGTTCATCACCATTCCGTGTAACTTCATCTGTTTGTTGAACCTAAATATCTGGCTTCTTAGTGCGAGTGTTCAGTGTTTTACATTCTCTAGCTGTTTAGCATTTTCCATTCGTCTTGCTATAGGTAACACCCAACATCTGACATAACTTAAACATCATCTCCTTCTCCCGGCCTTTAGCCATCATTTCAAGCATATATTTAATCTTCCTTTGTCGAGTAGCTACAGCATCAGTGAGAAATTTGTAGAAGAAGGTGCTTTTAATGTCCTCCCAATCTGTTAGAGATCCCAGCTGCAGCCGATTGAACCATCTAAATACATCTCCAAATAGAGAATATGGGAAAATCTTGCAGAGAGTGATCTTCAGCTATTCCATGTCGCTCGGTCTCTGAGACTAGTTTCTCAAGTTCTTCGATGTGGTCTCTACGATCTTCGTGAAGAAATTCTCGAAGGGGTACTGAGCTAACCAATCATACCATTCACGGCTCATCATGAAGACATTCATCTCAGCAACAACAATAACTTCCGGGATCACCGCTCCTTGTGCATTAATCAATTGTCCTATATTGTTGTGAGGACGACCTTCTTTGTTTTGTAAGATCCCATTCTAATCATACTCAATTATAAGCACTTCGATTTCCTTTGTCTTCTTGCTAGTGGCTTCGATCGATACCGAGGATTTGATGTCAGCCGACGTCATAGTGTTGGTAACGATCGACGACGAAGGGTTGGTGTCAATCGATACTCGTTTCTCCTCGCTGTTGATCGCTACTTGGAGGGTGTTGTCTGCCCTCTTAAACTTATGGATCGTGCGTGAATCAGTAGACTACTTCTTTGTAGAGCTAAAAATCCTCTTCTCATCGCTTCCTGATAATAAGATATATGTACCTAAAACAAAAGAAGAGAAAGGTAGAGTAAGTAAAACTAAAAATAAAAACCTAGACAAAATCCTACACCTACCCTAATGGTGATCAGAGTCCCCAGAAACGGTGCCAAATTTGTTGTGCTCAATTTACCCCAAGAACAACTCTCTCAAATAAGAGATTGATTGAAGTACTTAAAGATTGTATCCACAGAGCCTCAATATCTTACACAATAGACTTGAGTTTCAGATTACGACAGGTCAGATAATATATAGAGTAATAAATAATAATGCAAGTAAATCGAGGAGTTTGTTGTTTGATGGAAGGATGTACTAGAATTAGGGTTTCAGGAAAGTGGACCATAGAGGATAGAAGTTAAGGGTATCAATCCTCGAACACGATATCTAATGTAAAACACGACCAGATTTCACTGTGAGCCTTATCTATTGACTAAGTCCTTGTTCCAACTCTCGTAAGTGAACTCAGAGTGATCGTCGATTGATTCTATTGTACTAGCGTCGATCGATGGTTGCTTATGTCATTCATTACGACCTAATTCGATATGTTCACAAAGTTAATTAAACCAGCTCTCGCATGTATCTAACAACCTAGCTCAACAGGATTCAGTTCATGTAATAGACCATGCTCTCGCATGCGCCTAACTATCCTATGATCAGGTTTCTAATTAATTACTCTAGAAGGAAGCAATAAGACCAATCTTGTGAAGGATACAATAAACACCCTAAAAATTCTATTGTTTGGCTAATCCATCAAAACACTAGAAAACCTAAACCTAGTAGGTGGATCTACTAAAGCATGATAGTTGTCACAGAAAACCATAGATGAATAGATGAAATTACAATAGAATATATATAAAAACCAAAGGACTTCCAAGATGACTCTGAAGGAGTTCCTCGCTTTTCTCTTAACTAAGAACAATAAATAGAATAAAGCATAGGAAGAGTAGTCGTCAACAATGGCTTAGAAAACACATAAATAAGGCTTTTGGTCGTCCATGGGTATTCTGGTAATTAGTGGTAGCTTCTGAGCTTAAGTCAGTCTTGAAATATACTGGGGTCGCGTTCTGGCATCACCGTTAATCAACACCAAGGCTGTATCGTCGATTGACATTCCTTCATCTCATCGACAGCTTCTTCTCGCGAGGCAGACTGACCGGTCTTCAGTAAAACGAGCATAACCTCTGCTACAGGATGCTGATTAGCCTCCAACTGGTGGCATTGAAAATCTAACTCAAATATATATGTTGTGTAAAAATATTGGCTCAATATAATGGTTGGAAGGTTGCCATCCATAGCAAAATATATGATGCATCTGTGTAGTTCTACCTCTAAAAAAACTCCAGAATCACCAAAGTTCTCCAGAACATACCTGAACCTGAAAATACTCTATAGCATACTCCAGACCCATATTATAGATTCTAAAAAGCACATATACCATGGCCTAAAGGTGATAAAATCCATAGTATATCAACTCCCCCAGACTTATCCTTTTGCTTGTCCTCAAGCAAAGAATATCACAATCTGAAAAAGGTTTAAAAACACATAGACTCACAATATCTCTAACTTATCCTTATCACCTCTACCATGTTGCAACCACATCAAATAAGTGCTAATCTTGGAGAAACTTTAAATACCTTATCTTAGTATAGCAACCAAACCATTATACCAGCAACTTTAGCAAATACTAGTCTGCCTCACCCCTCTACTAACCTCATTTATTGCATAAAATAAAAGTGCATGCTTTAACTTGGGAGTATCGATCAAAGGAAAAATGGACTCTGACCCCTTGAAACATTCCGAACATACATGTAGTAGTATTCTCTGATCCATTTCTTCCCTCTTTTTTCTTTTCTCTTTTCTATTTTATCTTTTCTCTCTTCTCTGAATCTTTTTAGATCTCAAACTCAATGGACAATGATGCTGATACAGTCCATCTTGCCATCTTATTTTCAATTTTTTTTCTTTTGGGAAAAGTTGTAGGCGAATAGTGGGGTCATCAGTAATGCACCTACCACTCGCTTCCAACAATGTGTGATCATCGGTAATGTACCTACCACTTTGCATCTCAAGAAATCATCTCACTTTTTAATTTCTTTCTCTTTATAGATGCCAAAAAGAGCGAGAGAAGGGAATCAGAAAAACACAGACTTTTACCTTCAAGACCTTCAGGAGGAATCCGATTCTACGTATGTCAAACCCCAAAGCAAGCTAATAAATCAGTATTAGGTTGGAGGTTAGCTTCGGTTCCTTCAAACTTTCTATGCAAGTGTGATATTGTGGCAGGATGATCCAGTTTGATATCTCTAGTACTCTCTGCAAGCAACAAGTCTAAGAAATGTGATATAGAGTGGTTAGTGACCAAGTAAAAATACCAATCTGATCATAATCCCCTTCTTAACTCAATAACAATTTTGAAAAACTTATATAGATATAGCAAATAAATTCTCAAAACAATAAATAGCATCAGCAAACCTCCCCAGACTTAAATAACATTGTCCCTAGTGTTATCTAGTTCTGGTTTGGTTAGGATAAATAAATCATAATGAAACGATATACCTTCTTGATGATGGTGAATGTTGATCGACACATTTAAGTGACAATCGATCGATGCTCGGTTTTCTTTGCTGATTGACATTGATCAGGTGTCGGCCCGATGCTATGTGCACACTATCTTTCTTGGATTTTCTTTATTATTTTTCTGAAAGAAATAAAAAAGAAAATCAGTAATAAATTAAAGTAAAACAAATAGAAACGACTTCACAATGCGAAAAAGAGAATGAGGAAAACAAATTCCTCGTTCGCAAATATCAAGAGTAATCTACGAAAGACATTCTCATTTTACTTATATGCCATTCACTTCTAGTAAAACTTACGCGAAATATCCTTCGTATAGTCACACCAAGTTACGTGAAGAAACTTTCTGAAACAAACGTAGCAAGTTTTACGGAGAAATATTTTGGACAAATTGCATATAGCTAAAAACAAAGTCATATGACTCATCTCTCAACGAAAAAAAACTAAATTTTCTCTTTGCACTACGATCTTTCAGATCTCATTCCTTAGCCATGTGTCTCGCTGGATTCTGCCTCCCATCTCCCTTGGTTCCATCCGAGCCGGCAATCATCTCGCACGGGTTCTTTATCAAGCCTCTTAGGTTTTGTCTTCATCATACAAAAATAAAATAATTTCGTACGACTATAGGTAAAAATTATACGCAACATTCATTGTGTAACTGATACCTAAAGTGGAAAATCGTTTCTAAAACCATTGGCCATCTTAGCACGGAAAACTCCGACTTGGCCTAACAATCTCGACAAACGCTCTTTGGCCCTCAGCCAATTACGCCTTCCAATAAAAATCTGAACTAGGATTCGGCATCCTCTTCAGGACAGTTCTAAACTAACATGACCTTAATGTTAACACGAATGTGCCATAGTCTAATCTGTGACCAGCAATGTCCTCGGCTATGCGGCCAAACACATTCTTCAGACCGAGCCGAAATATTTGAGCGACCATTGCTCCATCCAATCACTTAACGGCCAAACGACAATCCACGATTAGTCTAAAAACGCCAAGTGCAAATAACTATCATATAACCCATGATCGGAAATCATATGAAAAATTCTTAATATCGAAATTTAGTCGTAACCACCGAACGGTTAACGGAAAACTTAAACTTTTTGACAACTTACCAAGTTCAATATGTTCCACAGTTTACTCTAAATCCATAACGTTTTACAATTAAAAAGCAGCGCATATGGAAAAACTCGTAACGAAGCTCCTAGAGCTATACGAATCATCCTTAGCTATACATGAAATAAGTTTATGGAGGCCAACTATTCACAAATCACAGTGAAGGAAGTCGCATATTCTCAGGGACAAATTTACGCGACCCATTGGTCCCAATTCCTCAGAAACAAACCAAAATGTTTCTCTTCCGTAAGGTTAAAACAAAAACCTTGCGATACCACACATCTTCAAGCCCGCAAGATTTCCAGCACGAAATGCTGCATACGAAAGAAAAACTCAACCATCGACACAGAGAGACGTCGTTAACACTCGGAGAACTGTTTTTCGTCAAAACTTTCGAAAACGGAATGCTCACCTTAAAAACAGTCCGTCTGTGACTATAAAACATACAAACCTTCAGAAACACGTATCCTTCGAGAAGATTAAAAAATGGTAATATCTACCAATAAGTTTGTTCCTGATCACAAAAAAATGCTCAACGTCCTAAACAGACAAAGCCATCTCGTAGAGATGGCTCTCGAACACCCGACACAAGCGTAATAGCGAAATAAAAGAAATCCAAAATTTTGGTCAGCAATTTCGGGAGCTTAAAAATTGTCCCCAATGAGGTGCTCGATTCCTACCATACAAGTCACGTAAGCCGAGAACATATCAGGGACTTTAAAGCGGGACGGAATCAGGTCGAAAGAGATACGAGAAACATAAGCGTAGTCATCACACCCCCTAAAACCGTGATTAAACATAGGTCTTACCCTAACCCCAACATACTGGTCTCTAACGCCTGAAGGCATGATATCGAAAAGATACTAGATCCTGAAAGCATGTCTCTTCGTCCATATTTAAGCGCTCTCGAAACTTTGGAAAACTTCTCAAACATCTCGAATAAGCAACGAATAGGGTGATCCGCAAAAGAGTTGGGAGCGAGATGACAACTCGTTTCCTTTCCTCTATACTCAACAAAAATCCGAATCTACTTAAAACTCCTTTTCAAGTAAAAAGCCTTGTTTATTCATTAAAAAAGTCACAAAACGTCTGGGATCCGAAGCCACATGCTGTCAGTCCCGAAAACATAAATATGGCCAAAATAAACAGCCTATGAGGCTTGTCTCGAGGCCGAAAAATGTCCAGTATACAATGCCATCGGCAGAAACATGCCCAATAATCTTTAAACGACACACAACTAAACCATAGAGGTTTACAGGAAAACATGAAGTAATAACATTAACTCCGGAACGAACTAGGAAAGGCTTGATCCCTTATACAAGGGTACGTAGGTAGCCTACAGAAGGCGCAGCCCCAAAGATACTGCATTCCGCTCTTAGAGAAGTGAGTAGACCACTTTCAACAGATCTTTTTAACTATTGATTCGGCTAAATTTACCAAACCTGCCAAACCGCTCGATAGAACCTCACGATTCTAAAGAGCTTGGGGGCCAACTGTTGGGGTCAAAATCGGTTACGACGAAATCAATAACTGAAACTTCCTGAAAAAGTTTTATCTTTAAAAAGAAAGAGATAATATTTGAGAGCGGGAAAACCGAAATCGAGTTTCTTATGAATTCTGAAAAGAATTCGTACAATAAGTCCTTGAGAAAGGTTCTCTAGGCCTTGGAAAAACGGATCACCGAGCATCGAAACAATAAAATGACTATAAAGCTCAATCGTCCAACTCTTCGAACGGGAGAGTTGGATCAAGCAAACCGTCCAACTCGCCGAACGGGCGAGTTGGCCGACCAAACCAAACAAGTCGTCCATTCGTCGAGTTGGACCAGTCTAACTTGCCGAACGGGCAAGTAAGGCCGACCAAACCGACCAACTCACTCATTCGGCGAGTTGGACCAGTTCAACTTGCCGAACGGGTGAGTTGTGCCGACCAAACCGACCAACTCCGTGAATAGGCGAGTTGGGCTGACTGAACCGACCAACTCGACGAACGGGCGAGTTGGGCCGACCAAACCGACCAAATCGCCCATTCAACAAATTGGATCGGCCAAGATGACCAAGTCGCCAAACGGGCGAGTTGGATCAAACAACACGACCAACTCGCTCAACTGGCCGGACGGGCGAGTTGGGTCGGACGAGTAATCCAACTCGCCCATTCGGCGAGTTGAATGCATGAATACATTTTCATCCCATACTCGTAACTCCCTCCTTTAAAATAAGATCGAACTCGTTTTTATTTCATCTTAACTGGATTTGACGTGGAAACTTTACCGCAAAAACTCATTTCCTCGTATAAAGTTCAAATTGATCGTGTAAAACGGCAATGGTTAACTAAGCACCTAAGGTTGTCTGCACTATACGAAAAATTTGACCTCTTGTCGGAATCAATGTCATTTCAGAAGCGCTCTTTCGACAAAATCGTGAAAGCGCTTAAGTCGAAAAAATGGCCCAAGAAGGTCTAAAACTCGGCTAAAAGCCTACTCGCTGTTTTACAGGAAAAAGAGCCCAATTAAATTAATGGTCTATCTTTTATTTTGCAGGAAGAGATAAATTTTGAGTTCAGAAGAAAAATGTAAAGTTTCCAAGATAATGATGAAGATTGTGATAAAAAAGGAATATTTCCGCAAAACAATAAACTCGACCTAAGGGAAAAAAAGGAAAGGGGAACCAACCCAGAAAGGATATATAGCTTAGAAAAATCTAGCTTAGAAAAACTTAGAAAAACTTAGGAAAGGGGAACCAACCCAGAAAAGGCGCATGGATCCAATGATTTAGACCTAAAAAAATCTAGCTTAGAAAAACTTAGAACTTAGGTGGTTAGAACAGCAAAGTTATACTATGACGCTTCTCCATCTTTGTTCGACGATTCTGATTTCTGTAGACTCTACAAGTTATTGCACATAGCAACCCTAAGTCTTATTCCTCGACAAACTCGGTTTCTATGACTGTCACTCGATTACCAGAAGAACTTGCTCCGGCAGTTCGAGCTCTTGGTCCATTTTTTTAATTGAACTACGTTTGGCTTGATCCTCGAAAGGGGTACGTAGGCAGCGTTTCATAAGGTTCAGTCCGAAATCAATCAAAACCTTTTCTCATATCTTTTTTGTCTTTTGTTATCAATCGGCGACTCAACTAAGTTTAAGGTTTTTGTCTGCTAGAACTAGGTAACTCACTAACAGCTATTGCGGTCGAAGCTTTGATAATCCTTCGTAATGATCGCAATGCTCTTACGCAGATTCAAAATATGATCTACTTTTTCAATAGATAAGTTTTGTTATCTTTTCATACTTTCCGCGTTTATTCGATTACTTGTCGTTGGATTCCGCAGAGAATCCGGGACCTCCGGAAAAGATAGGGTTCCTTGACTTTCCTTAATTTATGGAAATCGACGGTGTGAATTTCGGTTCCCACAGTTTGGCATGGAGGGAGGGGAGGTCGGATAACTCTAACTCATGGCCACAAAACGTTTGATCGAAACAATATCTGGAAATACGAAAGACAATACCGCAGCTCGCACCAACGATGGTAAAACAACTCCAGCAGTGACTGCTCCCATCGTCAAAGCTTATGCAAACGCCGCAGTGGTTGAGAAAAATGAAAACTACTCGTAACTCTTCGACACAGGCGGCGCACTGAAACAGGCTCACGATTTCTATCACCATCCAGAAATGGCAACGATAAAGTCTATCAAACCCTGTAAAGTTCTTCTCATTACCGAGTTGGAAAAATTTCAGCGCATAAAGGTTCAACCAAAAGACCTTTTCAAAAACTTTTTGGAAAAGATAAAACTTGCTCTCCCATAAATTGTGGAAAAACCCTAGAATACTCGCGGTGATAGGAAGCACAAAAGATCGGGCGCACAACCCCCACTGAAGTACTTCTTCCGAACATTTTTCGAAGAAAAGAAATCGATCTCTATTGAATCACTCAAAACCTAAAATCCGACTTAAACTAAACTAAGCAAAAAGAGACATCGTATCCCTCGCTGCTAAAACGTCTTCTGAAACCTAAGATTTCGTAAAAAGTCAAGCTTCGATTCTAAGCGACATATTCAATGAATTCTCGATGAGTGTCATATAAACTTACATAAAAAAAATCAACGGAAAATCCCCTCGGATCAATCCTTCGAAAATTAGAAAATCTCCGATTAAGTCGACTCCCGATAATTAAGCTCATCATAGCCAAAGATTTAGAGGCTAAAACGTAATTTTTCCAAAAAAACAGTTTTCGTACAACTAAACATGAAAACACGCTTAAATAACGACTTACGTAAAATTAAACTCAAGAACATTTTACGAAACAGTTTTCGTAAAACTAAACTCATGACATTTCGCGGAATAACTATCGTAAAATTAAAGCTCAACAATATTTTCCGAAACAGTTTTTGTAAGATCAAACTTGACAATATTTTATGGAACATCATCCGCAAAGTGGAATGAGTTATCATTTTATGATACAACTTTCATAGAAAAAGTTTGAAAACTTTTACAAAACGACCGCACCATCATACCATCAAAAATCGAATTGGACCAGTCGAACTCACTGAACGGGCGATTTTGACCGGACGAGCAGTCCTCTGGCACACCTTTGGTTATCCTTTGAATCACGATCAAAACGCTTTTTGTTTCGTCTCAATCAGAGTTTCCGTTACGATTTTACGATCAAAACAAGTTGGACGCACAGGTTGGACCAGTCCAAATCACCGAACGGGCGAGTTGGACCAAGCAAGCAGTCTAACGCGCCCGTTAGGCGAGTTTGACTGAACATACAGTCCTTTGGATCAAATTTGCGTTCTCCTTTGAATCTGAATTGAATCGCTTTTTGTGTCGTCTCAATCGGAGTTTCCTTTGAGATTTTACGATAAAAACTAGTAGGACACAGGCTGGACATGTCCATTTCGCGGAAAGGGCGAGTTGGACTAAACGGGCCGCCTAACTTGACCGTTAAGCTAGTTGTACCAGTCCAACTCTTTAATTGAGCGAGTTAGATCAAACGAGCCATCCAAACTCGCCCATTCTGCGAGTTGGATCAGTCCATCTCGCCGAACGGGCAAATTGGACCGAACAAACAGTCCAACTCATCGAAAGGGAGAGTTTGACCAAAAGAGCAGTCGTTTTGGATTACCTTTGTGTTCTCCTAAATTCCAAAACGCTTTTCGTTTCGTCTTAATCAGATTTTTTGTTAAGATTTTATGATTAAAACAAGTTGGACGCACACTGTCCAACTCGCCATGATGGCGAGTTGGATTTATTCTCACCAAATCGCCTCATGGCGTGTTGGGTAAGCCTTGACGAGCTTCTACATTTTGTTCTCTTTTGCATCTCCATCGAAATGCTTTTCGCTTCATCTCAATCAAAGTCTCCATTGAGATTTTATGACAAAAACAAGTAGGACTCGGCTAAACTCCTTGGCACGCTACTACTCGACGTCTTGGTCATCCTACTCACCCTTACGTCCATCTTAGTGTTCTCCTTTGAATCTCGATCGAAACATCTCCTGTTTCTTCACGATTGGAGTTACTGTTGGAACTTTACGTCAAAAACCGTAAGACAGGTTCGAGCCTAAACACGGCCAGAAAGAACTAATATTGTTACAATTCTTAAGGGACGTACAGACACGAGAAGAGGAAGGGGAGATGAGCAAGAAAAACGGAGAAGAGGTGAACCCAAACCTTCGAGAAAATTATGGTATGGCCGGCTTGGAACATTTTGAAATCAGACTTGGAATTTTCGTAAGAAGGTACTAAGAAATAAAAATGCTTTCGAGATCGCCATATAACTTTAGGGAAATTAAGATCTAGGAGAATAGTCTAGCGAACTAAGTCTTAGGCTTTTTCCTATCTCGATCTATTTTTTTGGGACTTGTCAGGTAGATCTTGCAAACTGATTTAAAATCTCGGAAAACCGAGAAATTATCACCACGCTCACTCAGCTCGTTTCCTAAGGAAGGAAAAAATTAGAAACGTGAACTCTTTCCTACCAATTTTCTTAAAATCGACATATTCCTAGTCATTAACCCGAAAGTCACCAAGTCACAATCCTAGTGTCGTCTTTAAACCGACCTTGATTGTCGACCTTCCCAATATTTGAAAGAAAAAGCATAAACAACCCTTCAAAATATCTGTTCAGCCGTTTTCTTTCGTAAAAAAAGGGAGGGAGTAGGTACGTATACTATACTCGTATGCTCCCATGCTTAAAAATAAAAATAAAATTTTGTCTTGCCATCAAGAAAACGCTTTCAACAAAGCAAACACTCGCAGCAGTAGATAGAAAATCACTTAGGCAATGCGGTGCCTCATAAAACCGATCATCCATTACTTTCGTATAACTATTACATTTTATACGAAAAGGCCTACGGGAAAACAAGATCGGTGTCATGAAAAACGACTTCACAATGCGAAAAAAGAGAAAGAGTAAAACACATTCCTCGTTCGCAAATATCACGAGTAATCTGCAAAAGACATGCTTAATTTACTTCTGTGCCATGAACTTCTCGTAAAACTTACGCGAAACATCATTCGTATAGTCACACCAAGTTACGCGAAGAAACTTTCGGAAACGAACGTAGCAAGTATCACGGAGAAGTGTTTTGGACCAATTGCGTATAGCTAAAAACAAAGTCATATGAGTCGTCTCTCAACGAAAACACTCAACTTTATCTCTTCGCACTAAGATCTTACATATCTCATTCATGAGCCATGCGAATCGCTAGATTTTGCCTCCCATCTCCCTTGGTTCCATCCGAGCAGAAAATCATCTCGCACGGGTTCTTTATCGAGCCTCTTTGGTTCTGTCTTCATCATACAAAAAAAAGAATTTCCGTACGACTATAGGTAAACATTATACGCAACATTCATTGTGTAACTGATACCTGAAGTGGAAAATCTTTCTTAAAACCATTGGCCATCTTAGCACGGAAAACTCCGACTTATCCCATCAATCTTGACAAACGATCTTTGGCCTCAACCAATTACGCTTTCCGATAAAAATCTGAACTGGGATTTGGCACACTCTTTTGGACAGTTCTAAAGTAGCATGACCTTAATGTTAACACGAATGTGCCATAGTATAATCCGTGACCAGCAACGTCCTCGGCTATGCGGCCGAACACATCCTTCAGACCGAGACAAAATATTTGAGCCACCACTGCTCCACCCAATCACGTAACGCCAATGTAGCAATTCTGTGAATGTAGCAATCCTGGTTCTCAAGTCTTCTTCTCGTGCATCATCAAAGAAGTTGTGCAGGAATGCATTCATGATGTATGTCTAGAATGTTAGAGATACTGGTGGTAGTTGCTTAAGCTAATGCGAAGCATCTCCAGCAATTGAATACTTGAATTTGAAGAGCTTGCAAAATACATAGTCCCCAGGGACTCCATTGGCCTTAATAGCAGAAACTATATCCTCAAACCGCTCCAGATGATCTGTAGGATGTTTTTGTCGCATTCCATGGTAGGGTGTCTGCGCAACAAGTGCGAAGAAGGACGATTGATCTCAAAATCATTCCTTTGGAAAGCTGGAGGATGAATCGCAGATCACAGATCTGGTCTGTACGATTGTAGTCTACCAGTGTCAGTTGAGCAGCTTTGGCGGCAGCTTCAAGTTGAGCTACTGCTACGTCTGCTTCTGGTTCAGGGAGCACAGCTCCATGTTTGTCAATTATCTGACCTCTTGCATTACGCAGATGAGCTTCAAGGTCATACATGTCTCATCCCTCATCCCGAACCACAATTAGAGTCACAACCATCTTTCTGGACTTACCATCGATCGATGTTGATGCGCGAGTGTCGATTGGCTGTCAGGTGCTATTGTCAATCGATTCTAGTCGCGTCTGCTTGCAGATTGAACATTCGATCGCAACACGGTCTGAGAAGAGTAATTCCTTGTTTTTTTTTGGAATCTGTTACTGTTGGGCATGCACCTGAAATACAAGAAAAATAAACTATCAATAACTTGCAATAAAAGAAAAAGCCTAGACTAAACCCTAGAAAGTAAATCTTATCGCGATCCTTGCTCCCCATCAATGGCGCCACATTTAACAGCGTGCGGGTTAAGGTTTATAATTAAGGAGAAAATCTATCTATTGGAACCCCACTATTTTATTGATGCATTCTAATTAAATTATTATTCCTTCATTGATTATGTTTGAGTAGTCATCAACTAGATTTAGTGTTGAATGATGGCAATCATGGATTAGCCCAAAAGTAGGATTGCTAGTTAATTTAGTATCTATCAGTTGAGTTGTGCTTACTGGTTGCATTCTAGAGTAGCTAATTAGGATCTCGAAAGTAGGACATGGACAACTATGAGAGTAGATTCTGTGCCAGAACAGACTACATTGAACTAGCCTGTTAGGCGCATGCGAGAGCTGGTCTGATAAGTCTGGTGAACTTGTCAAATATCATTCACACTTCCTTCTGATTTCTCCGTCGATCGACTTCAGACCTTAGCCGTCGATTGATGGTCTTTCCTTTTGCTCGCATACAAGAGTTGGAGTTTAAAGGGTCAGAATAGTTAATATTTGAGTCCTAGTATATTTAGAAATAAGAAGTCCATTGTGTTCCATTACTCTTTGTGGATTCGATCCCTAACTACTACACCTGATGTCTTTGGCAAGAGTACTATTTGTGTGTTAAAGACTATGGCTAATATGATAGTGATTTGTTTAGGATATTTATACCTGCTAGAACAACTAAAACACACAGGTCAATTTTGCGCCGTTGTCGGGGAGCATTAACCGCGATTAGATTTAATTTCTATGATTTAGTCTAGGTTTGTTACTACATTCAAGTTACTAAAGTTTTATTTTCCTTGTTTTTACAGGTGCATGCAAAGACACACCAGGAGCAATAAAGGACAAGAACTACTATTCTCTGACTCTAATAGAATCGAAAGTACGATCCGCAAAGAAGGACAACAAGCGTCGATCGACAACAACAACTATGTGTCGACCGACACTTCTTTATGGACATCATCGACCGACATCAGAACTCAAAAATTGACAGATACTGATCAGATACCGACGATCGACAACATCTTATCCGCATCGATCAACAGAAGCAGACCAGTTCAAATGGTAGCGACGTTAATACTGACTAGGGATGAAAACGGGAACCTGCATGACCAAGACGGTCATCTGTGTAATGGAGCAGGTCAAAATATAGACGATCTGAGGCTGTAATCCCTGATACAGAAGCATAAGCAGATGCTGCAGAAGCTCTACCTTAAGCTAATCCCCAAGCTGCTCAAAGGACAATGGCTGACTACAACCGTCCAAACCAGTTCTACGCCAACAGATCCGCCATTCGCCCTCCATCTTTTTAGAGGAATGATTTTGAAATCAAGCCCGCCTTCTTCGTACTTGTAGCGCAGATACCTTACCATGGGTTACGACATGAGCACCCTATGGATTATCTGGAGTGATTTGAGTATCTAGTGAATGCTATCAAAGCCAATGGAGTCCCCGAGGACTATCTCTTTAGTAATATATTCAAGTACTCACTTGCTGGAGAAGTTTCATATTGGCTTAAGCAGTTACCACCAGGATCCCTGACATCCTGGAATGACATCTAGAATGCTTTCTTGCGCAACTTGTTTGATGAAGCAAGAGCAGAAGACCTGAGGAGCAAGATTGCTATTTTTTCACAGGAACCCTCGGAGTTTTTAAGAAATTCTTGGATGAGATTCAAATACTACCAAAGAGACTGTCCACACCATGTGTTCAACGAAGTGCATCTTCTCTGCACTTTCTTTAGAGGTAATGGATTACAGTATCAGATGGCTTTGGGTACATCTACTGAGGGAAATTTCACACTAGGAATCCTGAAGAAGCTACAAGGTTGATTGAGAATCTGGCATCCAGCCGCAGCACCAAGAACACGGGGTCAAGGAAAAAATAGATAGTGTTCAGAAATTCTATAGGAAGCAGGTCACTTTTGCAGAAGTAGAAGCAATAGAGTCTGGAGATGATGAGATTGAAGAAGAGGATGTGAACTAAATTGATGGGAATGGTTTCCAGAGACAAGAGCATCCAGGTTTCAAAAGGAACTCCTATGGGAATGGTCAAAGTAGCAGCTTTAATCAGAGGTCACAGCGGAAACCCTTCAACAAAAACATGACTTATGGATATTGTTACTACCAGAATCCTCCTCCAGAGACTCAAGAAAAGCAAGATTGAAGTAATGGTTGATAGAGTTTTAGAGCGACAACATAAGATGACTGTGGATTTCAATGGAAAGATAGATGGGCTGTACCTCAACCTCAACACCAAGTTTCAGAACCTCAACACCCATGTGATGAATCTAGAGAATCAATTGCTGCAAACAAGTAAAACCATCAGGGGACATGAGAGCCTAATCAAGGAGAAAAGTGAAGCTGGACATAAGCACCATCTCAATGCATTGATTGATGATGATTTTTGGCAGAAGATTAAAAGGGAAAGGCTCCAAGAAGGAGTTTTTTGTGTGGAAAGTTTGATGTCATTTGGCAGTTCGCATTGGTGTCGATCAACACCCACCAATGAGCATCGATCGGCAGCGAATTCTGCAGCATCAGTAGCTTCGCGTGAATCGACTAACGTCAATCGACTAACATCAATCGACACCTACTTGAGACAGTCCATCGACATAGATATATAGAGATTGATTGACAGTGCGACCTGAGCATTGATCGACAAATGAGGAAGCCGGTTCGAATACCAAGCATCGCTGCAAATTTGATTGTGCGTCCAACCAGAACAGTTTCAGAACAGTATATTGACACATCTGAAAGTATGGATCTTGATAGAGAAGATGAGGGACACTCCGAGAGGAAGCAAAAGATCCCCAAACATCTACGCATAGAAGGAAATGAAAAAGAGATGGATAACTTTACCAAAAGAGTTTTAAAAATTCCTTTAGATACTCCTTTTGATGAAGCTTATTATACTCACAGATTGTGGATGTTTTTCAGGGACACAAGAGTGATAGACGATGATAAAGAAGTCATGTTCAATCATCTCAGAGAAAAGATGAAACAAAGAACTTGTCTGAAGAAAAAGAGTGATCCTGAGAAGTTTGTGATTCCATGTTTTATCAAGGGCAACAAATACCCCAATGCCCTCTGTGAAACTGGATCTTCAGCGAGAATTATGCCAATAACTATGACAGATGAGCTGAACCTAAAAGTGGAACCCTCCAATGATTCCATCACATTTGTAGACTACTCAAAATTGAACTTAGGAGGGATGGTAAACGATGTTCCACTGCAGATTAACAACACCTTAGAACCAGCAAACTTCCACGTGATGGACATCAGAATAGATTGGAACTCTTCACTATTAATTTGGAGAGCATTCATGGCTACCGTAGGAGCTACCTACGATATGAAATTAAACAGGTTGTATCTATCTCTGATTGATCAAAACATTTTCTATGACCCTGTCAAGAATAAGAACAAGGCTACTCTAATTGAATTGTGTGATACTGCAGAACTTGTGGCCACATTCTTCTGCGATTATGACTTCGATGAAGAGTCGGAAGATGGAGAATCGACCGACACCCAGCCCAGACTATTGATCGACACGCTTGCAGTTCAGAATCGATCGACGCCCACCCTTTTTTATCGATTGACACTCACACTCCAGAATTGAACAACAACTACCACATAGATGGTGATTACAACACAGCCCACCCCGAGTACAACAAAGTTACAGAGAAGAAGAGATGATCGAGTACTGTGGTGTTGGTATGGAGGAGGTTGGTATTTTTCATATTTCCCATCGATTCAGGAATTCGACATCGATCGACGGCACTCCTATGCCATCGATCGATACTAACCACGAAGCAGCAACTGAAGTAGATTCAGCTGCAGAACGCGAGAAGGAAAGTGGTTATCTACAAACAGACGAATTCGGTATTACGAGAGATCCAGACGGTCCAGCAAGAGCTATGGATGGCAGATAACTCAATGTCACGAGGGAAGATATTGCAGACATTCTTGCCATAGCTAATGGAGCTGGAAACCTTTTCGCGCAACAGTCTGTCTATCGAGCATCAATCGACAGTCACCATACACCATCGATCGACACGCATCCAATATGCCAAGGATACAATGCAGATTACAGAGAAGAAGAACAAATTGAATATCGCGGCCTGGTCTCAGACGACGCTGGTTGAGTGATGACCGCGAGAGTAAATATTGCAGCATCAATCACAGGCTACTCATGGCCTTCAAATGACTAACGTAGGAGCTATCTCCGATATGAAATTAAACAAGTTGTATTTGTCTCTAATTGATCAAAATATTTTCTATGAACCTGTCAAGAATAAGAACAAGGCTACTCTGATTGAATTGTGTGACAATACAGAACTTGTGGCGACATGCTTCTGCGATTATGACTTTGATGAAGAGTTGGAAGATTGAGCATCGATCGACACCCAGCCAAGACTATCGATCGACACCCAGCCCAGACTATCGATCGAAACGCTTGCAGTTCAGAAATCGATCGACACCACCCTTTTTTATTGATGGACACTAACACTCCAGAACTGATCAACAACTACCACACAGATGGTGATTACAACACAGCCCACCCCGAGTACGACGAAGATTATAGAGAAGAAGAGATGATCGAGTACTCTGGTGTTTCTATGGAAAAGGCTGGTGTTTTTAATATTTCCCATCAATTCGGGAATTCGACATCGATCGACGGCACTCCTATGCCATCGATCGATACTGACCACGAAGCAGCAACAGAAGTAGATTCAGATGCAGAATGCGAGAAGGAATATGGTTATCTACAACCAGTCGAATTCAGTATTATGAGAGATCCAGACGGTCCAACAAGAGCTATGGATGGCAGATTACTCAATGTCACGAGGGAAGATATTGCAGACATTCTTCCCATGGCTAATGGAGCTGGAAACCTTCTCGCGCAATAGTCTGGTTATCGAGAATCAATCGACGGTCACCATACACCATCGATCGACACACATCCAATATACAAAGGGATAAGATGCAGATTTAAGAGAAGAAGAACATAATGAATATCGCGGCCTGGTCTCATACGACGCCTGTTGGGTGATAAACGCGAGAGTAGATAATGCAGCATCGATCACATGCTACTCCTGGCCTCTAAATGACATCAGACGCGAACCAGAACACATACATAGAGCAGAAGAGACATATATTAGTAACCTTAGACCAGATAATTTCGGAAGTTTTGGAGACCCAGAGGGACATGCACAAGCTATTTGTGGGAGAGTCCTACATTTATCCAAGGATGATGTAGCAGATGCCCTTATTATGGCTAATGGCTAGGATAATATATTTGGACAGCAGCAGCGCCCATCGATTGAAGCACACCATTCGGCATTGATCGATATTGAGGAGCAGAGAAACAAGCTGATCCCTACTGACCCATACAATTTCAAGCCACCATCAATCGACACAGCCATACGAACATCAATAGATTGGAGTTACGAGCAGCTTTCGACACTGAAGGCAACATACTTTTCCAATGGGAAAAGAAAGATGAGTATGGTATCTATAGAGATGAGAATGGTAATGCACGAGATACAGACGAAAGGGTAGTAAATGTGCTAGCTAAATACATTAGATTAGTTCTAGAGAGAGCTAATTTGTTTGAGCAGAGCTACATATGTTTACCAGAACATGCAGCAAGGATCGCTATGTCTAGGAAGGATCAACAGACATACATCAGAGAAGAGATTGATGATATTGTGAATGTGATCTACAGAATTCAAGATAAGTCACTAGATGATTTCTAGAATAGGTTGGATGATGTCTAATATCCTATAGAGTCCATGTGTCCTTTGATCGATACTCCCAAGGTAAAGCCTACATTTTATTTTATGCAAAGAAATGAAATCAGTTGAGGGTTGAGTCAAACTAGTATTTGCTATGTTGTTGGTATACTGGTTTGGTTGTTATACTAGGATAGGGTATATAAATTTTCTCTGTGATTGACTTGATAGGATGGGGTTGCAACATAGTAAAGTGACAGTTATACTTAGACATTATGTGAGTCACCGCTTTTCAAACTTCTTTAACATGTTTAGTTTGCTTGAGGACAAGCAAAACATTAAGTCTGGGGGAGATAGCCTATTTATTACCATTTTTAGGAGTCGAAGTACAAGTCTATCATCGATCGACGACACAACCTTAGAATCTACCGATGGCAAGAGACCAAGGTCGATGAATTCTATTATTTGCCATTGATCGACGCCCAACTCGGAGACAGACGACTGAAAAGCACAAGTTTAGAGGACATAAGACAACAATGCCATGGACGAGTTTTGACCTAGTTTTTGGGTTTTTATATTTATGCTCATGTATTGAGAGCATGCAGGATGTGCAAGTGCAAGTACAAAGTTAGGCAAGCTTGACACAACCCACAAAGTTTTATAGTTTTAGGTTTTTATGGGAGAAGATTCATAACTCTGTAGGGAGATTGTATTGGAACCCCAATATTATATCTTTGCATTCTATTTAGATTATTATTCCTTCTTTGATTATGTCTGAGTAGTCATCAACTAGATTTAGGGTTGAATGATGGCGATCATGGATTAGTGCAAAAGTTAGATTGCTAGTTAAGTTAATATTCTTCAGTTGAGTTGTGCTTAATGCTTGCATTCTAGAGTAGCTAACTAGGATCTCGAAACTAGGGCATGGACGACTACGAGGGGAGGTTCTGTGCTAGAACAGACAACATTGAACTAGGCTGTTAGGCGTATGCGAGAGCTGGCCTAATAAGTCTAGTGGACTTATTAAATTTTGTTCACACTTCCTTCTGATGCCACCGTCTATCGACATCATGCCTTAGCCATCGATCTATTGTCTTTCATTTTGCTCGCATATGAGAGTTGGAGTTAAAAAGTTCATAATAGTTAATATTTGAGTCCTAGTATATTTACATATTTGTGCTTCCTATCCACTATAATCTATTAGGCTTGAAACCCTAAATCTAGCATATTTACATTTGCATCAAGTTAGTTAGAATATTTCCATATTTTCATTATTTCCATATTTGCATTATTAGCATATTTCCGTATTGCAGATGTACTTCTTGATAAGAAATATTTCCTTAATTGATTGTTTCCGAGCCAATAATTCACCTAGCTTAATATTTAGAAATAAGAAGTTTATTGTGTGCCATTGCTCTCTGTAGATTCAATCACTAAGTACTACACCTGATCTCTTTTGGCAAGAGTACTATTTGTGTGTTAAAGATTAGGGTTAATTTGATAGTGATTTGTTTAGGATATTTATACCCAACTAGAACAACTAAAACACGCACGTCAAACTACAACGTAACTGTGAAGAAACATGAAAGAAATTCTAAATCAAGAATGGATCAAGTATTCAGAGGAAATCATAGGTTAGCCACCGACCTCAACAATAAATTAGGCTTAATACACTCGAAGATGACGAAAAAATTTGAAACTCAGAGTGACAAATTAAGAGAATCAACAACTAAGTTGCGAATAACACCCTGTCTATCAAGAGAGAAGAAGGATTCCTACCTGGTATGGCAAACAACAACCCTAGGAGTCAAGTTAATTATGTAACTTTACAAAGCGGAAAACGACTAACTCTTAGCGCAAAAGAGATCATCACCATTGATGAATTAGCTAAAACTTCACAGCACGAGAAATAAAAATCAAACCCCGTTCACAATGACATTGATGAGCAGGATACCAAAATTGTTCCCAAAATAGAAATATTAGATTAGCTGACGACCTAGAGGAACGGCCCACTAACTCAAAGGACAAAGAAACAGAAATGGAGGATCGTGAGACTGTCGATCGACACTTTGTACCCAGAATCCATGGATGCCCAATCCGCAACCCAAAATTAACCGAACGGGTCAAAAATAGGATCTACCAACCGAAATCCATTTTTCATTGTATTAATGCGCTAGGGGAAAAAAGTTAGATCAAGCAATATGCAAGAAAGATTTTGACAAAGTAATCCTCGAGATGCCACTTAGCAATGCCATAAAGGTTTCATCTGCAATCAAGAAATATGTGAAAGATGCAGTGTCATGAGGATTTAGTGAAAAAGATCATAGCATAATGATTGTATCCGAGGAAGTGAGAGCGGTTATTCAAGGATAATCCCCAGCTAAACTTCCTGATCCCGGCAGCTTTGTTCTAGATTGCAACATCCACAATGAGAGATTCCACATATCCCTCTATGATTTAGGCTCTAGTGTAAACTTGATGCCTTACCTAGCTGCAATTGCTCTCAGGCTAACTCAATTTCAGCCTACCGGGATCACTCTCATTTTAGCCTATATATCCACTAGGATTCCAGAAGGTGTACTTGAAGATGTGCCCATTCGCATTAATGATTGTCTTATACCTATAGACTTCGTAGTGACCAGATATGAGAAAGAACCCAAAAAATCCTCTAATTTTAGGAAGACCATTCTTGGCTACAACTGGAGTGATCATTGATGTCAAAGAAGGACTCATATGTCTCAATCTCGGTAATATACCGATGGTTTTCGACTTGGAAAAGATAGTCAACAAACCTTTGATCGATGGTTAAGCCTACCATATAGATCACCTTTCTGAATTAGTTGAAGAGTCGTTTAGGGATATGTGTTCTAATGATCCTTTGGGTAGAGAAATCACATCTCCGGAAAGCCAAATATTTGCGTTAGATGATCAAGCTGAGGAATATTTGAGATTGATGGATGCCGCCAAAGAAAAAATGCACGTCGAGATTGAAGAAATAGATTTATTAGCCACCGTCGATCGACAACCTTCAATGACCGGAGACTGGAGTAAGGAGAAATAACCTAAGATTGAGCTTAAGTCACACCTTGCTGGACTTAAATATGTTTTTCTATGAAAACTCCTATCATGTCATCATCAACGCCAACATGAATAGCGGAGAGCAAGCACTTTTGCTTAACAAGTTGCGAAAGCACCGCAAGGCTATCAGATATTCTTTAGATGATATTCTAGGAATCTCCCCAAATTTATGCATTCGTAGGATGCACCTGGAAGATAAATCGAAATCATCCATTGAGCATCAGAGAAGATTAAATCGCAACCAGAAAGAAGTAGTCAAAGAGATAATCATGAAACTTCTGGAAGCAGATGTTATTAACCCGGTATCAGATAGTTACTGGGTCAGTCCAGGTCATGTTGTCCCAAAGAAAGGAGGAATTACAGTGGTGAAGAATGACAAAGACGAATTGATCACGATGAGGATTGTGACCGTACACAAAATATTTATCGATTATAGAAAGCTAAAAGCTGCCATGCGAAAAGATCACTTTCCTCTATCTTTTATTGATCGGATGTTAGAGAGGCTCGCATGCCATCAATACTATTGTTTTCTGGATGGATATTTAGGATTTTTCCAGATTCCTTACATCCCGACGATCAAGAAAAGACCACTTTCACCTCTCCTTATGGAACATTCGAATACCGCAAAATGCCTTTCGAACTCTATAATGCTCCTGCAACATTCCAGAGATGCATGATGTCTATATTCACTGACATGATCAAAAACTTCATGGACGATTTCTCGGTTTACGGTCCAGATTTCAAAACATGCCTGGATAACCTAGGCAAGGTGTTGGCAAGATGGGGAGAAAAGTATATACTCCTAAATTGGGAGAAATACCACTTTGTGGTCAACAGTGGAATTGTTTTGGAACACAAGATCTCAGCAGCCGGTATTGAGGTAGACAAGGCCAAAATCGAAGTAATGACAGGTTTACCACCACCTAGAAACGTGAAAGACGTTAGAAGCTTCTAAGGACATGCTGGATTTTATAGAAGATTCATAAAAGATTTTAGCAGGATTGCTAGACCTCTTACAACACTCCTATGTAAAGAAGTGCAATTCGAATTCACACCTTAATGTCAGACAGCTTTCAAAGAAATCAAATCAGCCCTTGTATCTACTCTGATTGTGCAAGCACCGGATTGGAGTTTACCTTTTGAAATTATGTGCACCACCAGAGATTTCGCTGTGGAGTCTGTGCTTGGAAAAAAAATGACAGAAAGCTGCACGTTATATACTACGCTTGTAGGACTTTCGATGATGCGCAACGAAATTACTTGACGAAGAAAAAGAATTACTAGTTGCAGTATTTGCTTTCGAAAAAAATTTCTCCTATCTAGTCGTTCAAAAGTGATCATCCGTACCTGCCACGGCGCCTTGAATTATTTAATGAACAAAAAGCATGTGAAACCCATGCTTATTAGATGGATTCTCCTCTTACAGAATTTGACATAGAAGTCAAGGATAAGAATGGAGTCGAAAACGGAGTTGCATATCACCTATCTCGAATAAGAGTCAAACACGACATCCCTATCGACGATTTCCTACCTATAGAAAATGTCTACCAAGCAGAATCGACTTTCATTGGTCATGTGCGTTCGTCGGATGAGGAAGAATCGATCGAGGACATCTCCGAAGAGTAGGAAGAGATGATTATTGCACTCGATCTAAATGTCAGATCTAATTATTCGATTTCAAACAGTGATTCTCTTGAAGGTAGAAATTTAAGTCGGGTGTGTGTGCTTTGAACACCTCTAATAGACCCTGGTACGCAGATATTGTGAACTATCTTTCAGCTGACATAGAACCAGAACTCTTTAAAGGATACCACCAAAAAAAGAAATTTCTGAGAGAAATCCGGAGATATCACTGGGATGAACCCTACCTTTACAAACATTGTTCTGACGACATATACAGACGATGCGTTGCTCAAAGCTACACTGCAGATATTTTGTATCATTGTTATGGATCTGATTACACCGGGCATTTTGCCAGTTTTAAGACAGTGTCAAAAATCCTACAAGCAGGCTTTTGGTGGCCAACCGTGTTTCGAGATGCTCAAGTCTACGTAGCAAAATGTGATCCTTGTCAAAGGATAGGAAAACTCAGCAAGAGACACGAAATGGAACAGAATTTCATACTTGAAGTTGAAGTGTTTGATTGCTGGGCATCGACTTTATGGGCCCTTATTATTCTTCAAACGGGAAAAGATACATATTAGTCACTGTAGACTACGTATCCAAATGGGTTAAAGCGATAGCCACTCCAGAAAATAACGCTGATGTAGTCATCAAACTCTTCCAACGTATAATTTTCCCCGATTTGGAGTTCTACTAATCGTAATAAGCAATGGATGTATCCACTTTATTATCAAAGTGTTTGAAAAACTACTCAAGAAACATGGATTTCACCATCAAGTAGCAACACTCTATCATCCTCAGACTAGCGGACAAGTAGAAGTATCCAACTGTCAATTCAAAGAAATCTTAGAAAAAAACTGGTAGGATCAAGCCGTAAAGACGGTCTTTAATATCGGATGATGCACTTTGGGCTTACCGAACTGCATTTAGAACACCATTAGGAACCACCCCATCACACTTACTCTATGGAAAAGCATGCCATCTCCCAATTGAGCTAGCGTACAAAGCATAATGGGCCATCAAAGCAATAATTTTTGGATGCTAAACCCGATGCAGAAAGGAGATTAATCCAATTGAATGAACTGTACGAGATCAGGTATCACACCTAAGAGAACTCGAAATTTTACAAAGAGAGAACTAAAGCGTATCATGACAAGAAAATCATTTCTTGGCATTTCGTACTCAACGACGAAGTACTCTTGTACAACTATCGGTTGACTCTATTTCCCAGTAAATTACGCTCTCGTTGGTCAGGACTCTTCACCGTGAGAGAAGTTACACCTTATGGAGCAATTTTTCTTATTAACCCGAAAGGAAAGGACTTCACCGTGAATGGGCAAAGAGTAAAGCATTACTGGGCTAGAGATGAAATTCCGCATTTTCAGACCACGCGTCTAGATATGACAAATCTCGAATGATAAGCCCAATTTTATGTCAAGCTTACAACCTTAAACAAGCGCTGAGTGGGAGCAACCAACTTGTGAATATTTAAATTTTAATTTTAAAAGGCTTTTAGAAAATTTATTTCTAATAATAATAAAAATAAAAATATATATATAATAAATATATAGTTATGCCCGAGAATTGTAAAAAGGGAAATTGGACAAACGTCCATCGATTGACGCCCATATAGGACCATCGATCGACGGAAGAGCGTCGAGTCTGCATAAGCTTGACATAACCCTTTTTCATAAACAATTTCCATACCGCCAAAACCTTGCGATTTTTAAGAGTCCATTTCTCTTTCAATATTAGACCCATTTTGCTTATTCTTGAGACTAACTCACTCGATTTTACCCTCTCTATTTGTTTAGGTCACTTAATCAACTGATCATCAAGGTATGTTATCTAAATCTTTTAGTTTAAGGAGTTTCTAGGGCTTGAGAGAAAATAGAAAGTTTTAGGGCATATATCAGAATTTAGAACGGTTTAGGGTGATGAATTACTATATTAGGAGTTATCAACTTATTGTTATTGTAGTTTGCACTATTTTTTGTTCGATTTGAGAGATAATGATCTCATGATATCACGACAGTCCATTGATCGACACCCGTGAGGGAACATTGATCGACGGTCGTAACAAATTAAGCATATTTGCTGACTTTTGTTTATCTTTGTGATTGCAGATGAGCGAGAGAAGAACCAAAGAATATTTCGATGTTGGTGGCTCTAGGTCTGCACCATCAGGACCTCCATGCCGTGAATCTTCGTCTAAGGAGGAGGGGAGTGGATTGACACGTTCGAGCATTACCCAGATCCTAAAGCAGCTGTAGCCTCGAGGGGATGCATCCACATAGCTGTGTCTCAGGACTGGGACGACTACGAAAACCTTTATTACAAACAAGGTAAAGAAATCAAGTATAAACAAGGTAAAGAAAACATAGTTGAAAGGTGCGAGTTCTTCACTCCTAAAGGAGAGGTGGTACCCTTTGAGAAGATGCGAGTTTGTGGAGACTGAACCATTCCCTGCCGAGGGAGAACTGAACACCTTGGTACTAAAAAGAAAACATAGTTTAAAGGTGCGAGTTCTTCACTCCTAAAACGGGAACTGAAAGGTGTGAGTTCTTCACTCCTAAAAAGGTACGTTTTCAGTTCTACCCTCGGCAGGGAATGGTTCAGTCTCCACCCACCTTGCGTGTTCAGGTCTTCACTCCTAAAACTCGCAACTGCGTGTTCAGTTCTTTTTAGGAGTGAAGAACTTGCACCTTGCGTGTTCAGTTCTTCCCTCGGCAGGGAATGGTTCAGTCTCCACCGACCTTGCGTGTTCATTTCTTCACTCCTAAAAAGAAAACATAGTCTTCACTCTCTTAATTCGCAACTCGCACCTTGGTACTAAAAAGAAAACATAGTTGAAAGGTGCGAGTTCTTCACTCCTAAAACATAGTTGAAAGGTGCGAGTTCTTCAATCCCTAACCTTTACCACCCTTGTCAAGGGTACTACTCGGTTTGGTTTCTTCCCTCGGGTAGGGTTTATCTTATTTTTAGACTTATGTATGACTTATTTTATTTCGTTTACTTTGTTGGATTTTAGAATTTATGTTTATTATCACCATTTGATACTGTAATATGATTTTTTTAGTGTTTAACAGGCTAACACAAAGAGAGATGATCAGAATGAGAGGTTTTAGTCACTTTTTACGGTTACTTGCTGACTGGTTCATGCTGTCCGTCAAGCATCGATCGATAGTCCTTAGGCACCGTCGATCGATGGTGACTATGACGGAAAGGTGTGAGTTCTTCACTCCTAAAAACTAACTTATTTCCCTTCCAGTTTATTTAATCCCTCCAATCTCAGACTATTTTCACACTGAGACAGTGTTATTCAAGTCTGGGGTAGGTAGCTACTAACACCATATCTTATTTTTGATGTTTTATAACTTACTAAAAATTTTAAAAAATGTTTTATTGAGTGAAAATTAGAAGTTAGTATAGACTATAACCTTTTCTTGGAACAGTTTGTTTCACCATTTTCTAGCACCATCCTGAGATTGAATAGAAAAGCTAAGTAGATTGATTATGCTGTAACACACACACTTGCTAAGAACTTCTGAAGAAACCAAAGTAACCTCCAATCTAAGTAAGCATGTTTGTTTGTTATGGGGCTTTGTATACATAGGATCGGAATCCTCTTGCAAATCTGAAAGGTAAAAGTACTTTATTTTCTGATCCTCCTCTCACCTTTCTTCAGCATCTATAAAAAGAAAAGATGGAGATGATTTCCTGAGATGCAGAGAGGTAGATACATTACCGATGACCCAACTATTCTAATTCAAAGGAATGATCATATATTGTTGGAAGCGAGGGCTATGTACATTACCAATGACCCGACTATTCGCCTACAAACATTTCAAAAAAAAATTGAAAATAAAATGGTAAGATGGACTATATCGGCATCATTGTCCTTGAATTTGAGATATAAAAAGATTCAGAGAAGACAGAAGAGAGAAGAAAAGGATTTGAAAGAAGAGAGAAAAAAAGGATTTGAAAGATTACATGTGGTTCAGACACTTGCTTTGGTAAGAATCCACATGTCCTCTGATCGATACCCCCAAGATAAAGCATGCACACTATATTATGTATTTAAATGAGGACAGTAAATGGTATGCCATATATCTTATGGTAGGTTGTGGTAGGGAAGATTGATTAGCTAAGCATAGTACATGGAAATACTCTAGATGTGGTTGTAACAGAAATTTAAGTGAGACAATATTCTATGAAGCTGGTAAGTCTTTGTTTTTTCGAACCTTTCACTGATCCATTCTATATTTTGCTTGAGGGCAAGCGAAGGATAAGTTTTGGGAAGTTGATATGTCATGGTTTAAACCTGATTTTACCCATGATATGTATATGGTCTTAAAGTCTTTTATATGCAATTGAGATTGTTTTAGAGTCTTTACAGGTTCATGTACTAATTGGAACCTTAAGATCACTCTGGAGAATTGAATAATGCTCCTTCGAAAACTCGAAGTCAGAACCAGAATATGCAAAGACCATCGATCGATGTCTCATCCCGAGTGTCGATCAACGGTCAACACTTCCGCCGAGTTTATAGAAGATTTGAAGAAATCACAATTTTACACTAAAGTTCCACTATTTACAAGACAAGTCTTTTGCCGCATTTTAGGCTTTATTAGGTTTAGTAGCTGTTTTGCAAGAAACACTTGTTCTTACAACCCTTTAGATACTTGAAACTTTGACGACTACTTTTGGAGAGAGAGATCTATTCGATTCACAGACTAAGATCTCGAACTCCCTTGTTTTATTATTATTATTTCTATGCAATTCACTCAGCTATTCATCATGTTTATCACAATCATGTCTGAGTAGTCTATTGTTAGATTTACGGTTTTTCTAGGGTAGTTAATGGCTTGCTGATGTTATGAAATTGTTAGGGTTATTGAAATAGTTCTTTGTTTAAGTAGATCTTAATGCTAAGTTAAACCTGATCACTTCAACCATATATTATAGGATGTTGAAGCGCAAACGGGGGCTTGGTTATACCTTGAAACATATCTTAAATAGTCTAAAACTCTTGTAACAAACGAGAGTTGAATCAGAAGTTTAGAGAAAATATCAAACATACAAATCACATCTGTTTAGAAGTAGCATCGACGATACCACGTAGTGGCCACCGATCGACAGTCCGTTAAAAATCGCAAGAGTGACTTACTTAAACCCTAGAGTTTGAGTTCAGAACAGCGCTTCACTAAAACCCTTAACATTCTGTTAGTCCTCATTATCTAGTCTACCTGAGCGTCCTTCCAAGTCTAATCTTTCCCAATAATCTTTACAAACTAAACCAATCTTTAATTCACTATTCATAAATTAATACTGTTATATAGCTTTATTTGGAAGCAATAAATCTATTGTGTAAACTTAGAAACTCAGTGGATTCGATCCCTAAGTTTTACACTGAACCTCTTATTTGAGAGAGTAAAAAGTAGCTCACAGGATTAATTTGAGAGTGCATAATAAAATATACATCAAGAACCAAACACTTAAAAGGTAGTACTGATCAAAATGAGGCAGATGAGTGGAGAAGTCGGTTGATCCGAAACTCAAAATCCACTCTTTGTCTAGATGACTAAAAGAAGGATATTGCGGTCCACTTCCTGGATGGGGATGGGCACAACTAAAGGATTTCTGTAGACAAGCATACGAGTGGACGTATTGAAAGGATTGAGGACTTTGAGTATGAGTTCAACAGGAAATACTTCCCAGCCGAGTCATGTGATAGGCTGGAAGAAAAACTCTTGTACCTCACCCAAGGTGGCAGAACCGTGCGTGAGTACAAGGAAGAATTTAATCGTCTCGGGTAATATGTTGGGAAGGATCCTGAGGATGAGAACGTACAGGTGCGTCGGTTCTTCTGTGGTCTAAGAGTGGAACTTCGTACCCACTGCTCTGTCATGACCTTTCGTACAGTCTCAAAACTTTCAGAGAAAGTTGCTTTGCTGGGAGCAAACCTTGCCGAGGAAAAGCGGGTGAAGTCTCACACCCATCAATCTTTGGGTAGCAAGTCGACCGACCAAAATAGGAATCTTGATCAGGTCGATAAAGGCAGAAAGTCTTCAGGAGGTTAACCTGAGTGTAACCAATGCGATAGGAGGCACAGAAGCGAGTGTTGGAAAGCCATGGGCGCTCACACCCGGTGTTGTAGCAAGGACCATGCATTCCAAAACTGTCTAAAAATGAACTAGGGGCAACAAAAACTGACGAGTGATGATGGTGGATCCTGCTTCTATTGCCGAAACACTGGGCACTACAAGAGGAAGTGCCAAAATTTGCAAGGTGAGTAGAAGAGGAACCGTGCTGATGCAGATAGGTCGACCCATTGCAAAGGTCAGATCACGACATCACGGGTGCATGAGCTTTCGAAGGAGTCTGGCGAGATTAGTACCTTCCAAGCGATCACTGGTACTTCACTTAGCCCTGACCTATTTCTATTATTGCATAGCATGCATGGAACATAAAATGGGAAGAATACGTAGCCTATAGAATGATTGTAGGGACCTTAAGAGTATGAAGGAATGATCTGGACCTTGCATCTCAATGAATTTTCTAAGGATAAAGAACCAGTGGGTCAAAGTTTAGCAAACCAAGTGAATCTACTCACAAGGATACAGAATGCTCAAGTCAAGGATGTGAACTTGAAAATTTTTTCTCAAAATGATAAAACCGAGTACCACACATCCGAAAATGGGACAATCCTTTTCAATCGTCAAGTCAGTGTGTCGGATGATAGGGAATTAAAGGATGAAATATTGAAGTAAGCCCACTCGTCAAAATTTTCTATTCATCCTGGCCGGAAAAGATGTACCCTACATAAAGATGTACTATTATTGGCTTGGTTTGAAACATGACATGGCCAAGTGGGTGGAGAAGTGCCCAACATTCCACTTAGTCAAGGCCGGACATCAATTTCCGAGTGGTTTGTTGCAGAAATTGCCCATTCCAGACTATAAGTGGGATCACATCACAATGGACTTCGTGAATGGTCTACCAATAACCTGGAACAAGAAGGATGCAGTATGGGTAACTGTGGACCGACTGACCAAGTCCGCACACTTTATTCCTATAAGAAAAACTGATGGTGTTGGAGATATAGTCTGGAAGTACGCAGATGAGATAGTTTGGTTACATAGAGTACCGACAAGCATTGTCTCAGATGGGGACCTTCGTTTCACTTCACATTTTTGAGAAGCTTTCCAAAAAGCTTAGGGAACAAGAGTGAACATGAGCACAATCTAACATCCGCAAACCAATGGTCAATCAGAAAGGCCCGTCAGAACTTTGGAAGATATGTTGTGGGCGTGCGCATTATATTGGACTGAATCATGGGAAAGGAATTTTCCTTTCGTAGAGTTCTCCAACAACAAGACCTTTCACAGAAGCTTTGGGATGTCGGCATAAAGCCTTGTATGGGAGACCATGTCTGACCCGTTGTGTGTTTGGGTCAAAATAAGGTTAACTTATGGGGTCAAAATCGGTTAACTTTTGGGGTCAAAATCGGTTACGACGAATCAATAACTGAAACTTCCCGAAAAAAGTTTCTCGTATAAAGCACGAATTGATCGTGTAAAATGGCAACAGCAAACTAAACACCTAAAGCTGCCTCCACTATAAAAGAAATTTGAACTTTCTTCAAAATCGACATCCTTTCAGGAGTGCTCTTTTGATAAATAGTAAAAACGCTTAAGTCAAAAAACGGCCCAAGAAGGTCTGAAACGTGGCAAAAGTCCACTCGCAGTTTTAGACGAAATCAAGCCCAATCATTATGATGGTCTATCTTTTATGTTGCAGGAAATGATAAATGTTAAGTTCGAAAGATAAACGTGAATTTTCCAAAGATAACCACGAAGGTCAAAGAAAAATAGAATATTCTTGCGAAGCAATAAACTCGACCAAGGGCAGAAAGGGAAAGAGCAAACCGCCTCTAGGAGGAGTATTTAAGGGCGTCGTGGTTGAAGATACGGGGACACATTTTTTCTACTCAGAGCAGAGCATAGCACGTAGGGAAATTAGGCATTTTCCATTTTTCTATTTTCGAGTGGCGTGACTCAACTAGGTTAATAGAGTCTCATAGGTTAGAACTAGGAACTCGCCGACGGCTCTTATCGCCAAGGCTTTACCTGTTGTAATGCTCGTTCACTTAATTCAGAATAAGATTTTGTTTGGTCCCTTTTCTTATTTTACCAATTTATTATTTCCTTTGTTCTCATTTTTTGATTGCTTGGCGTGTGGTTTTGCAGATATCCAAAACCTCTGGAAAAGTTAGATTACATTGCTTTTCTATTTTCATTGGAAATCGACAGTGTGAATTTTGGTTCCTACAGTTTGGCGTTAGAAGGAGGGGGGACCGGATCAATCTAGCTCTCAGCCACCAACACTCAATCAATCATGTCAACCAACAATCTCAAAAACCAACAAACTCGTGATGGAAACGCCGCCAACGACAACGTTGAAAACAGTCCAGCAACGAATGTTACCACGATTAAAACTAACACAAACACCGCAGCGTTCGAGGAGGTTAAGAAGATGTTCTCGACTTTCGAAAAGAAGTCAGCAGAACAAGACAAGGTCATGAGTTCTCTTGCTAAGAAGATTAAAACTCTGAAAGAAAGAACCAGGGCCATTCTTCCTTGGGAATGACCAGAATCCATGGAAGAAGACTCGATTTTGCAACTCCCTCGTACCAGTCCGGGAACGCATAGGGAAAGCCGTCTGGCCAAAATCCTGAAAAAATCGCCCCTGCATCGGCACGGAAAAACCCAAGAGAGATTCCCCCTATCAAGGAAGAAAAAGAAGAAGGTGAAATCGAGCACGTCGATGTGGATTCCAGCAGTCTGTCGGAACCCACGAATGAAGACACATACGTGCATCCACGTAGTACAAGGAGCCGCACGGCTCTTGACGAATCCAAGTTCAAAAACGCTATGATCGAAAAAGAGGAAGCCATCTTTTGGGACAAACAGTAAAAACTGGCCGTCGAACAAACTCGAAACACTCGCGGCAAACATTGACAAGCTCGGAAATTTGCTAGGAAATATTCTGAGATCCACGAACATCTCCTGAAAATGGTAGCAGAGGTTAGAACGTTGAAATCTCAAATCCATCATGCTACTAGCACCGCACCCGAGATTGATAAACTACGCGAAGAGGCTCGTAAAACGCCCTTCAGAACGCTCGTAAAACGCTCTTCAGATCGTGATGGGAAGGGCCAAGTTCAGAGAAAGAGAAAGAGACATCGGCAAATACCGCTTCTTCGTCGAAAACCTCCGGGGAGCAGCGCTTAAGTGGTTCTCTCACCTAAGGAAAGATTCTATCAGGAGTGTCCGCCAAATGGCCTCGGAGTTTCTTAAGCAGTACTCTATGGTTATAGATTGAGAAACCTCCGCTGTTGACCTCTTGAGCCTATCTCAAGGAGAGGGTGAATCTCTCCGCGACTTCATAAAACGGTTCAAGACCGTTATGGCGAAAGTCAGTGGAATAGGTGACAAAGTGGCCATAGAAGCGCTCCGAAAGACTCTCTGGTACAAGCCAAAGTTCAGGAAGTGGATAAGTCTGGAGAAGTCGCGTACGATCCAGGATGCGCTCCATAAAGCCACATACTACATAATCAACGAAGAGGAGACGATCCCATAAAGAGCGATCACTTTCGAAGAAGAAGAGGGAGGCAAGATCTACCTGCCCCACTGCTATCCATTCTTCACCGATCTTGTGATAAGAGATCTCATGTTCGCCGGAGTTCTCATCGATACAGGCAGCACGGTCAACATCATCTTCCACGATACTCTCAGAAGGATGAATGTCGATCTTTGAGAAGTTTTACCTTCGCCCAAGAGGTTGACCAATTTCTCAGGCACGGCGTCAATGACCCTCAGATCGATCAAATTACCCATCACGACAAAAGAAGTTACCATGATCGTTGGCTTCGCGGTCGTCGACCACCCAGCCATCTACAACGTCATTATGGGCATGCCTTGGCTAAACGCCACGAAGGAAGTCCCATCGACTTATCACCTAGGCGTCAAGTTTCCGCCTCAAAATTGAATAGCTGCAATCTGGGGATGACAGAAACAGTCCAGACGTTGCCTCCTGGCCGAACATAAGCTAACGAAAATCACGACCACCTCAATGGTGAAGCCCAAATGGGTGAAGCTAACTCAGGCACCACTGAAAACAATTCAGAAGAAGACAATCCAGAATCGTCAACTCCAGCAAGACCCAACTGGAGGAGTCAGACTCGGCAGAAGACGTTGATCCTTCGACTAACGCGATCAACGCAAACACAGCCGCCGAGTAAACACACTCGCACAAAAATAAGAACTAAGAGATAGCTTGATCCCCGAAAGGGTTACGTAGGCAAATCGTCGAAGGACGAGTTCAGTTATTCCCTCTCCAAAAAGGGGGAGTGGGTAAATATACGAATACTCGTATATTCGGAGAGATGCTCGACTCCGACCAGAAAGTCGTATAAGCCGAGAACCTATCTCTGACTTTAAATCAGTACAGATTCAGGATAAAATCGCAACAGGAAAAATGAAGGCCGATTAGTCGTCGCCAAGCCTCAAACCGAAAGTAAACCTAGGTCTTACCCTAAACCCAGCACACTAGTCTCTAAAGTGTCAAGGCATGATATCGAAAAGATACGAGGTCCTAAAAGCATGTCTCTTTGTCCATATATAGTCGCTCTCGAAGGTTTGAAAATTCTCAAACATCTCGAACGAGCAACGAATAGTACAATCCGCAAAAAGAGTTAGGAGAGAGATGACAACTCATATTCGTCCCTCTACACTTAATAAAAACCGAATGTATTTAAACTACTTTTCAAGTAAAAATCCTATGTTTATTAATACAAAAGCCGCGAAGCAGGGATTCAAAAGCCACACATGGCCAGTCCCGACTACATGAAACATGGCCACACTTGGCCAGCGATAGTCAACTAACAGAAACATATTACAAGGCAAGGGAACACTCTCCCAATAAGTCACAGAAAACCATAAGGTCAATCGTCGAGACCAAAGTAACCAGACATCGACCTCCCGATCGAGTAGTCGTTGACATCCAGGGAACCGTCGGATGGTTCACTTCACCCGTCTTATCGGGATCTCCCATCTCGGCTTCCACAGTGTCGGGCGAAACAGAAATCGGATCCCATTTCTCCTAAATCCTTTCCTTGATCTGAGGAAACAGAAAGTCTTTGTTGGCGGTGTTCATATGCCTAGTATGCCTCCCATACTCGAAATCGAACGAATAATCAGGGACTTGTGTAAGATGCAGTCCGCCCATGGTACCGCGACACTCACAAAAATCCCCAAGAGCCTGATAACTCCCCTTGAGATCCTCAAACTCGCAAGAGAACCTATCATGACGGTTCCTCATAACTTCAGAAACCTCTCTATTTCCTCGCCTATAGGCTCAACAGACCTTCGACTCTCTCTAACTACGAGAATTCTCAAGATCGCCTTTCAGAAGGGCAATCTTCTTATCGGCTGTCTCTGCCCTGAATTGAGCCATGGGAGCCTCCTGGTTGCTCTCATCAAGGGCTCGTTTCATCATAAGGAGGCCCAGTGAAAACCCTCAAAGTCAAGAAAAGTTTGGCCATAAAAAATGTTTAAGGACAAGAACTTACCCCATTGACCATCCTCGACGCTTTGGTAAACTCTGGCACCTCGCTGGACTTGCCCTCGGTCGAGGGAAAGTCGAAGTCAAGCAACTCATCAAGATCGATCTGGTCACCACCACTTCTACCTGCTTGACTATTGAAATAATCTCTCAGTATGTTGTCAGTGGGAAACCCTTGCCTGTATACCATGTCATCATCGACACTAATGTGTTTGTGTTTGCGGAGCCTCGACCTTTCCCTTTCTTCTGGAGCCTCATACGGAAAGAAACTGTACATGCTCGACTCTTCCCCTTCTTCAACAGGTAGATCTGGCTGAAACCAAGAATGGTGGAGAGCAACAACGCGACAAACCCGTTTCGGAGTGAACATGGGCCAAAAGAATGGGCCGCCACAGATTAAATCTCTGACGGTGTCCAAGCCCTCTGGAGTCGGGGAAGAGGATTAGTCACTGCAAAACAAACGACTAAGATCGAATATCTTCAAAGCCAAAACTAGCGTATATCCGATCGGGGGTACCTTTTCCCGCCCCATCTGGTCCTAAAGATGGGAATGCAATTCTATTCTACGGATGCACTGGCGACACGGACAAAGAAGAAATGCTTCTTCTAGGAGTGGTAGTTTGCCACGAATCCTGTTATGATCTCCATGTTTCGCTGAGGACTCAGTTGTACTACAGACGAATTACTCTGAGGCATCAGCAGGCCTTCAAGATGGTCGACGTCAAGGGTCATACCCTGTTCGTAACTCAGCAACAAAATCTCAACAAGATGCTGCAAACTGCATGGGTTGACCTGACCAATCGACAACTCGAAATGATTGAAGAGACGCACAATAACTTCTAGGATTGGAAACCATAACTGGCATTGCAATAAGTACACCTCATAACACGTAAAGTAACCATCAGGCGGAGACTGGGTGACCTCCACAACTATTGGAAGACGAAACTCCACCAACTCCGGAACGTTGAAGAAGCTCCAAATGGCATTGAGCCCATTGTGACAGCTCGGGCTCGAACAACCAGCAACAGGGTTGGCACAAAACAGAGGAGGAACCCATGTTCCGGGCCTAGGAGGTTTTACTTCACCCCTTGCCACCCAGTACGCATCGGATTCTTCGGGATCGACCGAGTGTGACTCAAACTCTACCTTTGGCTCAACATCGCTATGTTGTGAGCTAGAACCATCAAGAACAGAACGCTCGGGATGAGCCTTGGCCGAAACTCTTCGTCTTGAAGACATGATCAAAAACACGAAAAGAAGAAAGGGAGAGAAATAATCTTTCTACCTTAGAAAAGTTTTTGTGGAAATGAGCAAATAAAGAATTTGAAAACTTACTACACATACTTATAGGCAAGAAAATTCACTATTCACCTTTGGACTTTCAATCACTGAATTCTGCTTAACTTACCTAAACACGCCAAACCGCTCGCAAGAACATCACGATTCTAACGAGCTGGGGGGGGGCTAATTGTTGGGGTCAAAATCGGGTACGACGAAATCAATAGCTGAAACTTTCCAAAAATGTTTCTTTTTAAAAAGAAAGACATAGTATTTAAAAAAAACAGATAGCGGGAGAACCGGAATTGAGTTTCATAAGAATTATGAAAAGGATACATATGATAAGTCCTCAAATGAGGTTACTCGAAGCCTCAGACAAACGGGTCCCGAGTATCGAAACAACAAAATAGGCAGTTTAACTCGCCTCGGGGGCGAGCTGGACAGAATGAACAGTTCAAGTCCCCCCCCCCCCGAGGTGAGTTGGATTGAACGAGCAGTCCAACTCGTCCCTGAGGCAAGTTGGGCCGAACAGGCAGTCCAACTCATGCCCGAGGCGAGTTGGGCCGAACAGGCAGTCCAAATCGCCTCAGGGGCTAGTTGTATCAACTAATCTGTCTTCATCCCACCCTCATAGATTCCTCCTTCGTGATTGGATCGAACTCGCTCTGGTTTCGTCTTGATCGGAGTTACCGTTGGAATTTTACGATTTAAAAACCGTAAGAACTCTTTTCCTCGTATGTAGTTCAAATTGATCGTGTAAAATGGCAATGGTTAACTAAAAACCTAATGCTGCCTCCACTATACGATAAATTCAAACTTTCTCCGAAATCGACATCGTTTCAAAAGCGCTTTTATGATAAATCGTAAAAATGCATAAGTCAAAAAACAACCCGAGAAGGTCTAAAACACTGCTAAAATCTCACTCGCAGTTTTACACGAAATAAAGCCCAATCGTTATGAAGGTGTATCTTTTATTTTCCAGGACAAGATAAATGTTAAGTTAGGAAGATAAATGTGAAGTTTTCACGGATAACCACGAAGATCGAAGAAAAATGGAATATTCCCGTGAAGCGATAAACTTGACCGAGGAAAAGAACAAACCACCTCTAGAAAGAGTATATAAGGGCGTCTAGGTTGAAGATGCGGGGACACAATTTTTTCTACTTAGAGCAGAGCATAGCATAAGTCAAAAAACGGCCCGAGAAGGTCTAAAACATGGCTAAAAGCCTACTCGCGGTTTTACACGAAATCAAGCTCAATTGTTATGACGGTGTATCTTTTATTTTGCAGGAAAAGATAAATGTTAAGTTCGGAAGATAAATGTGTAGTTTTCACGGATAACCACGAAAATCGAAGAAAAATGGAATATTCCCGCGAAGCGATAAACTCGACCGAGGGAAAGAACAAACCACATCTAGAAAGAGTATATAAGGGCGTCGAGGTTGAAAATTCAGGGACACAATTTTTTCTACTTAGAGCATAGCATAGCACTTAGGGAAAATTAAGCATATTTTCGTTTTTCTGTTTCGATCTGCGGCTCAACTAGGTTAATCAGGTCTCACAAGGTTAGAAGTAGGAACTCACCGATGACTCTTATCGCCGAGGCTTTACCTGTTGTAACGCTCGTTCACTCAATTTGGAATAAGATCTTCTTTGCACCCTTTTAGTTTTTTACCGATTATTTATTTTGTTCGTTCTCATTGTTTGATTGTTTGGCGTGTAGTTTAGCAAATATCCGGGAACTCTAGGAAAGTTAGGTTTACTTAGCTTTCCTATTTTCATCGCAAATCGATATTGCTAATTTCGGTTACCACATTGTGCTGGACCCAAGTGGGGGAGCACAACTTAATTAGACGAGACATAGTTATTGAAACCACATAGAAGATAAAATTCTTGAAGGGCAAGAAAAAAAGAGCCCAAGATAGGCAGAAAAGCTATGTGGACAAGCATCGGAAGGATCTTGAGTTTTCAGTAGATGATCTGGTCTATCTAAAGATGATAACCTCGAGAAGAGGAAAGCTAGATCCAAGGTACTTGTGTCCATTTAGAATCATAGAAAGGATTGGGCCTGTTACTTTCAAGTTGAACTTCAAACCGCGGTGGATGCATTTCACTATATGTTCCATGTAATCCAACTCCGGAAGTGCCTTACTGAGCAAGACGTGATAGTGCCTAAACTACCTTTGGAGTTAGGAAAGAACCTCACCTTGGAGACAAGGCCGATTTGAATTGTTGATAGGATGGAAAAAGCAACAAGGAAGAAAGTGATCCAAATGATCAAATTCGTTTGGGATTGCAATTGGAAAGACGAAGCAACTTGGGAAACAAAATCAAAGATGAAAAATAACTTTCCTAAGTGGCACAAGCAGTTCAAGGATGAAGCTGTACTTGGTTTGTATTCGGGGACGAATCCCTATCAAGTGGGGGAGACATGTAGCATCCCCGATCCTAGATAGGATCATCGGGACGGACCATGGGACGAGGGAACATGCGGGCCAGTCATAAGACACAAAGTCAAGTGTTCCATGGTCTGAATAATGGGTTAATTCCGAGTAATGATCGATACTTAGCCAATAAAACAAAGGAAAAGAGAAAAAAGGAGCTGTACCAAGCTAAGGGAAGAGTGAGAGGAGCTGGACGATGCTTAGGCGATTTTGGATGGAGCTTGGGCGAGCTGAATGGAGCTTGGGCGAGCTGAATGGAGCTTGGTAGAGGTGGACAGAGCTTAGGCCAAGTGCAGTATGCTAAGGCAGATCGATCAGCTAGTAGACCTAGCTCAGTCAGTTCGACCAACTGTCAGGGAGCTGAACTTAGCTTGGTGGAGTGTTCGATGGTTGAGCCATCTGGTCGGGTTGGGGTGGTTATTGGACTAATGATCCAATAAGCTACGGATCCAAACTTGGTACTCTAAACTGTGGCACGTGGGGTGTGTGTTAAGCGGGTTTTGCCGAAGGGGTGTGTTTGGATTACCATCCAGGCTGTTTTCAAAAAGGCACCTTTTCGCCCCAAAGCAGTTTTTTGGCTGACTCTTATATATATATCGAACCTTGGATCGATTCTGGGCACAAAATTTCCCTAAGGAAAATACCAAAACTCGATCAAAACCAAAGGCATCTAATATACATAAACTTGGGCGAACCGAAGGAGACTTGATAGTATAAACAAGTCTAGAAGGCGATCCGACTGTAATTTCCTGATGATCGATCCGAGCATGGTGGATCTAAGGGAGAAATAGAATCATGCTGTGACGGGAACACCAGAGTGCACGCCTAAGGTGAATGGATGAACCGGATAAGCCTTCGCCATGAACGTTGCTGAATCCGATCGTGCTTATGGACAATTGGCCCAAGTTGTTACATCCTTCTCTCTTTACTTGATTGTTTTCTTCTTTCTTCTACATGAACGATCGAGTATCTTGGTCTTAGGACTAGGTAATAGTCCATGGCTGTAGACTAGTCCGATCATGCGATCCGATGCTTAAGTGTTGGATCCGATAAATCATGGATCTTAGCCGATTAGCTTGATTAGGTTATGGCCGATCTGGATATTTCAGTAAGTAATACGGTTTAATCTAGATCTGCGAACTGAACATGATCGATCTTGCTATGCGACTGGATAAGTTGGATGCTACTAAGGGAATTTTGGGATGAATTTAGAAAGAAATAGATTCTTATGTTTTGTTGGCTTCAGGATATGATGGTGATAATGGAAAGGACTTGGCTTAGCCGTGAAGACTTGAGGCTGCGGATGGATGGGTGGTTTGATAGATTGGTTTAGGATTGTTGTACATTGTAATAGCTTATATGGCAAACTCTCATTGTAAACAAATCCTTTCCCACATAAATAAAGAAATCAGTTTTTCCTATTGCATATTGACTCTAACACACTCGTACAAAGACTCTAATTAATGAATCATAGAATTGATCGAACTGAATGTTTAAAGAATAAGGCCTTAAAACTTGACTGGTCGGCATGTATAATCCATGGCCAGACTTAATGAACCTCAGTGGTCTAAGGGTCATGGTTAGGGCACTTTATTCTTCTTTATAACTCATGCCTAACATTATTTCCTGGAAATTTACATTCTAATTGTCAGGTCCCTTCACCGTCAAGGAAGTTAAACCATACTGAGACATCGTCCTGATTACCTCCACTGGGGACGAATTTCTAGTTAATGGACAAAGGGTGAAGCATTATTGGGCAAAGGCGGAAATCCCAAGCAGTCAAACTGTGCGCGTTTGAGGTTACCTATTTCTAATTGATCAATAATGATAGTAAAGTTATTGACTAAAACAAGCGCTGAGTGGGAGGTAACCCACTATCTAATTAACTTAGGATGTAATAATAATAATAATTAATTATTTCTGATTTAATTTTCGTCAAGAAAAGCCAAAAGAATTCGGGTAGCATCAATCAACATCATATTCTGATTGTCGATCGACACTCAATGTCGAGACACAAACCTATATAACCCAAACACTTTAGCTATTTCCCTAAAACTCAAAAATTATTCGAAACAATCACCCCACGATTTCTCTCTTGTTTCTTCGCCAATTTTTGCGATTCAAAGCCCTATCCCTCTCGATTTTTAACTCTCTATCTGTTTAGCACACTCAATCAACCGCTCCCTAAGGTATATTCTAAAAATCTAAAATCATTAGGATTGATATAGGAACTTTGTTTAGAACCTGGTTTAGGCTTGTTTTAGAACGATTTACGGTGATGGACTGGTAGAAAGATGATTATCGCCTCTTAATGGTGATTATTAGTGTATATCATGTCCGATTCAAACGGATTTGGTTTTTCAGGTTTTTTGAAGGAAAATCAATTGATGTGAATACATTTTGTCATCGATAGATACAGCTGTTCATCGATGGAAACCCTTAGTGTTTTGTGATCGATGACAATCGCTTTGCTATAAATATACTGATACCTCGTTAAATATCATTGATGCAGACGTTTCGACCATGCTGGAAGCTTTGGAAAAGCACGACCAGCCATCCCTTGCCAAAATCCTTGGCCAAAGGAAAATAGAAGGGACCTTATTGAGACCTTTGAGGATTATCCTAATCCTTGAGCTGCTGCCACGAGCAGGCAATTCACCCACCAACAGATAAAGGTTGAGTAGGATGACTACGACAGCCCGTATTACAACACATGGCAGGATGTCGCCATTGAGCCCATGCGTTTCATTGAATGGGGCATTATTAGGAGGATGGGTCTCGAGGATGATTTGAGAGACATGATCAGAGTTTGGGCATTGGGACTATGACTACCAGGTCTTACGAGGGAAAATGAGGCAGTTCATGGCCACAGTCCAAGTCTACAACATTAATGAGGGGCAAAGAGGGAAAATGAGGCTACCTTGACATTCTTGATTTGAGGCATCAGATACAGGATCCTAAGTCCGACCCACTGCAAGATCTACGGGTTTGAGAACCCTTTGTACATGCACTGCATAGTGCTGCGTTCCCTGGGCAGGAAATATTTTGGGAACTATTGGTCCCCGGACATATAGACTCAGAAACATAAACTAAGACCAACATTCTCTAGCCGACAGTTCGCTACTTCGTTAAGGTTGTTGCCAACACGCTGTTGTGCAAGATGGAGCCGAACAAAGAACGGGTGCATGAGCTGACACTGCTGTACTACTCAGTGAGGGACTTGGTTGATTTCGGGGACTTTCAAGGACCGGCAGATGATCACTTGGTCAACCTGATATTTTCTGAGCATTTGGTTAAGCTAAAGAAGTAACCATTCCAGGGGACCGGCAGGAAAAAAGGAGACCGTGGGAATTTATTCAGATTTAAAATCAATTGTTAGATTTAGGTTCTTCAAAGGTAGTCTATGAATTGGTAATGATGTATTGATATTAGGGATACTTAACTAGTTCCTCATATAGTTTGTTCATATTTCTAGGATTAAAACTGATCTCCTTAAAGCTAGATCATAGGATTGATTGGCACAAGTGAAGGCTTGGTCAATTACCTGAAGCGAAATTTAGATGATGTAGACTACTAGATGCATACGAGAGTTGATCTAATAGGTTTGAGAACTTATCACACATTGTCGCTGAATCTAATAGGTACATCTTGACCATCGATCGATGGTACATCGTGACCATCAATAAACGCTCCTGTAAGGACTAACAATCACCTAATCTGAGTTTGAGTTCATAACTATATTTAAATAAACCCCTGGTGAATTACTTAGTTATACCTTCATCCTACCTAAGAATTCCCTTAAGTCTAATTTATTTCCATTTTGATAAAACCTACAAACCAATCTTGCAATCACATTACTACTTATTAATCTTTGTCTAGGTGTATTACAAAAACAATAAATCTATCGTGTAATCTTAGAGTCTCTGTGAATTAGATCCCTAAGTACTACAGCTGAACCTCTTATTTGAGAGAGTAGTAATAACTCAAGCGTAATCTGAGCTCGTATCTAAAATTTCCCTGTTACCAGAGACTCTTTTCTGTTACCATTAATTTAAGTTTATAATATAGTCTAGACTTTTATTTTTTCTGTTGCTATTAAAATTCTTTTCCTTTTCCGGATGACACATGTAGCTTTGGAATATAATACTGACTCTGAACGACAAGCGACGATTGACACCATGAAAAATGCCGCGATTGATGAAAGCCAAGAACCATCAGGCGACACCCTTCCATCAGCATCGATCTATACCGATCAGCCAAGAGCAGGAAAGTACCCTTTTCTAATAAAAAATAATAAGGAATTAGACCTAGAAGATACAAAGTGTTTTGCATGAAACGAAACAAACTAATTTATCTATAAGAAAGATTCATTCCCAAACCAAATCACAAAAACTTTAAATGAGATAAAACACCAATTGCCAATGCAAGATTTCTTATATCCTAGCAGGGACCTATTCCAATAGGTCCCCAATAAGACTACCAAGTAATCACGTAACAATAGGTTTGGAAATTGATCCTAATTTCATCATTCTGGTACGCCAGGATCCCTTCAGTGGATCCCCTACGGAGGACCCGAACGATCACCTTGAGAGGTTAGAAGACATGGTGCATGACAATCATAATCGCTGAAAACTTTTTTGTTTTCTCCCTCGAGGGGGACATCAGGAGGTGGCTAGATCAATTACCTCCATGGTCCCTGACTCGCTGGAAAAACGTTAGGAGCGCCTTCATCAATCCCTTCTTTGAAAAAAGGAAGATACTTGGAAGCAAGAAAAAAAATATCTACTTCCACTCAAGGAATTCGCGTACAACATCGTGAATGTCTACATCATGGCTATTCGGAACCCCAAGTCATCAATACATTCTATAGACGGTTGAAACTAAATTATCAAACCACACTCGACACGGCCAGCGAAAGAAATTTCAGTAGTAGATACCCCGAAGATGCCAAAAGGTTAATAGAAAACATAGCTTTAGGAAAAACATTCGAGAGATTCGACAATGAAGGGATTGAACGAATAACATCTGCAGAGGAGAGACACTTAATTAAGGTTAAAACATCTTTAGCATAAGTAGCTTCTCTTGTAGGTAGACGGGATCGATCTCAATCATATGTCAAAAATGGAGAAACCTCTCCTAAACAAGAACACCAACGTGATGAGCTTTGAGGACCGGCAATTCGTACTAAATATTTTTAGCTTCACTAGCAATTACAACTTAGCTGTAAAGACGCAACAAAGAAGTATGAAGTGGAAAATGAACCAAGTTCTTACAGGAGATCATAAGGTAGCTGCTGATGTCAACGAGAAATTGGATTTAATATACCCAACATTTATGGAGAATTTCGAACCTCTGAGTGAAAAGCTCAAGTGGATTGACATCCAAGACGCACACGACGCTGCATCTATAAGGAGAGAAGAAGGATTTCTACCCAGAAGGTTGGACACTAACCCTAGACGCCAAACCAGCGCCATTATGTTGAGAAGCGGAAAACAACTTAATCCAAGAACAAAGGAAGGAATTACAATGGATGAATTCGTGGAAGTCACGCAAGACAAGAAAGAAGACCCGCAACCAATATCACTTGAGACTAAAGATGACATGTTTCTAGAAGCAGAGGAATCTGACCAAACTGAAGGATTAGCAGAATCACCAGTCAACTTAAGTGATTATGAGACCGAATCGCGAGCTGATAAAAACATCGATCGTTATCCTAAACAGAACATCGATCGACGATCCAGTCCTTCCGATCCTGAATTTTCAAAATCTACCAAAGTAGTGAAAACTAGAGTCTACCAGGCTATAAATCCTTTTCCCCCAAATAAAACGAAAGCGAAGCAAGAATTAGACAGAGCCATATGCAAGAAAGCATTGGATAAGGTAATCATTCTAAAGCCACTTAGCGATCCCATGAACATTTCGCTGCCAATGAAAAAAATACGTCAAAGATGCTGTGTCGCTAAGTTTTAAAACAAATGAGTACAACGTCATGATAGTTTCTCATAAAGTAAGTTAAGTTATCCGAAGAGAAACTCCGATTAAACTCCCGAACCCTGGAAGTTTTGTTCTAGATTGCAACATCCACAATGAAAGATTCCAAAGATCTCTCTATGAATTAGGCTCTAGTGTAAATATTATGTCTTATTCCATAGCAATTTCCCTCAGTTTCAATAAGTTCAAACCCACCAAGATAACCCTCTTTTAAGCTGATAGATCCACTAGGATTCCAAAATGTATTCTTGAGGACGTGCCTATACAAATAACTGAATGTCATATACCTACAGACTTTATCGTGTTAAAATACGAATATAAACCAAAAGACCCCCTTATACTAGGGCGACCATTCCTGGCCACAGCCGGAGCAATCATTGATGTCAGAGAAGAATGTATATGTCTAAACATAGAAAGATACAATGTTTTTTTACATGGAGAAAATAATCAAGAAACCTTTGATCGACAATCATGCCTACTATATAGATATCCTCTGTGAAATAGCCGAAAATCGCTTATGCAGATGTGTTCTGATGACCCCTCAACCATAGGCCTTAGAGGTCTTGAGGAAGACGTTTTCGCACTGAATGACCGATCGGATGAATGTGCGAGATTAATAAACGCAATCAAGGAAGTAATAACTGTCAACATTAACGATACCGATTGTTCGTCAACCATTGATCGATACCAGAGGCAACAATCTATCGACACTATTCCACATTAGATAACTGGCCTTTAGAAAAAGCCCCAAAAGTCGAGTTTAAACAACTTCCAGCTGGACCTAAATATGCTTTCCTTTATGATAATTCTTCTTCTGTTATTGTCAACGCCAACTTGAATGGTGGGGAACTTGCCTTATTGCTGAAGAAGCGGAGGAAATATCGCAAGGCTATTGGATACTCCCTCGATAATATTCCATGAATTTACCAGACATATGTATGCATAGGATACACCTGGATGACGAAACAAAATTATCTATCGAATACCAAAGGAGGCAAAATCCTAACTTGAAGGAAGTAGTAAAAAAGAAATTATGAAACTTCTGGAAGCAGGTGTCATTTACCCAATTTCAGATAGCAATTGGGTTAGTTCAATGCATGTAATTACTGAGAAAGGAAGAATCACAGTGGTGAAAAATGACAAGGATGAATTAATCCTAATGAGAACTGTAACTGGACACATGATGTGCATCAATTACAAGAAACTGAATGCCCCCACTAAAAAGGATCATTTCCCCTTACCTTTTAAAGATCAGATGTTAGAAAGGCACGTGAGCCATCAATACTACTGTTTCCTTAATGGGTATTCAGTATTTTTCCAGATCCCTATTTACCCGAATGACCAAGAGAAGACTACTTTTACATGTCCGTATGGAAAGTTTGCGTACCGCAGGATGCCCTTTAGCCTTTGTAACTCTTATGCTACCTTCGAGATATGCATAATATCTATTTTTACAGACATGCTTTAAGATTTCATGGAAGTTTTCATGGATAATTTCTCTGTATACAGACCCGATTTCAAAACATGCCTTAATAACCTCTGTAAAGTGTTTGCCAGATGCGAGGAGAAAAACCTAGTCCTTAATTAGGAAAATGGCATTTAATGGTCAACAGTTGAATTCTTTTAGGATACAAAGTTTAAGCATACAGTATAGAGATGAATAGACAAAATCAAAGTGATGCCAGGTTTGCCACCACCCACAAACGTAAAAGACGTTAGAACTTTTTTTAGGACATGCCGCAATAGGAGATTCATTAAAGATTTCAGAAAAATTACTTGACCCCTATAGCCCTACTATGCAATTAACTAATGTTCAATTTCACGCCCGAATGTCAAATAGTTTTCAAGGAAACCAAATCAGCCCTCGTTATTGCCCCAATTGTACGAGCACCAGACTGGGATTTACCTTACAAATAATGTGTGACGCCCGTGATTTTGCAGTAGGCGCTGTATTTGGGCAGAAAAGGACAGAAAACTACACACCATATATTACGCTAGCAGAACCCTCGACGATGCACAAATAAATTATCCAACAACGGAAAATTTATTGGCTGTAGTGTTTGCTTTAGAAAAATTATGTTTCTATCTAGTTGGTTCAAAAGTAGTTGTCCACACCGACCACACATCTTTGAAGTACATAATGCAAACGAAATATTCTAAACTGTGACTTTTTAAATAGATTCTACTCTTAAAATGATACGCCCTAAATCAAAGGATCACTCTAAGGTTGGTAGATTGGATAAGCCTTGCACCGAATGGGCTACAAAGCACAAACGATCAAGGGACGTGGATTGAATGGTCGCACAAGGGCTGTGGAAGACCCTTGATATTCCAACTCCTAAGCCCGAAGATATGACTCACTCCGACGACTTAGAAGCTACGATGTTCAATTAGGAACAAAGGATTCAACAAACTTAAAAAGAAAGGTTTTTATTTAACAATGCTGAATGAATAAAACAATGCAATAGCAAGCCAATATTAATAGGAGACCAAAAGTCTAAAGTTATTCTAGGAAATACAAACTGGATAAATATGTTGGACTTGACCAAATACCAAAGACTTGACCGAATTTTGGAAGTTGCGGTCAGAAAATTCTTCGGCTGGTTGTGTCCTTTCACGGTGTCGACGGTCTCCGAATTGCAGTCAGATTGATATATTATACGACCATGTTTTGTATATTATTATTGGGCCTTTCTTGAACAATTCCAAACACTGATTTCTTAATGAGTACAAGGCTTCTATGTTTTGTATCAAGCCCATTAGCTTCTCTTGGTCTAGAACTTCATTGATCAAACCGACAAGGCTCATAAACAGCCCATTAAGCTAAGCTATGATCAGTTGCCTAGCTGGTTCGTAACTGCTTTTTATACCTTGGTCCATAATGCTGGTCAGAGTCGCATCATAAAATAATTTGACATAGAAGTTAAGGATAAGAAAGGAATGGAAAACAGAGTTATAGATCACCTTTCGAGAATCAGAGTAGGTGAAGACGTTCCTATCGACGATTTCCTGCCCACTGAAAATGTCTACCAAACAGACTCAACATATATTGGAAACGTAGGTCTCGCATCTGAAGAAGCATCGATTGACGCCATATACGAGCAAACATAGAACCGGAAACCAATGAGGTTATAATCGAAATTACAATCAAAGTTGCTTGTACACCCTTAGAATGCAACCTTGCTTCTCTCGGAGATAGAAGTTTAAACTGGGGGGTGTGCGTGCTGAACACGACTATCAATGATAGACCATGGTACCGATATAGTGAGCTATCTTGCGGCTGACACAGAACCAGAAGTATTTAAAGGATATCACAAAATTAAATTCCTAAGAAAAATCCGAAGATATTTCTGGGACGAACATAACCTCTTATAAACACTGTTCAAACGAAATATACAGACAATGTGTTGCAGAACTTGAAGGAAAAATCAGCAAACGACATATATAGTCAATGTGTCAAAATCACTGTCATGGATCAGATAATTCTGGGCATTTCGCTAGTTCCAAGACAGTAAGAAAGATTTCCGGGCAGACTTTTGGTGGCCGACAGAAGATGAAAAATCAGCAAAAGACATGAAAAGGGGTAAAATTTCATACTTGAAGTCGAAGTGTTTGATTTCTGGGATATAGTTTTTATGGGTCATTTTCTTTGTCTAACGGAAATAAATACATTTTAGTTGCTGTGGACTATGTATCGAACTGGGCTTAAGCTTTAGCAACTCCGAAAAACGATGCTGCTATAGTTTTGAACTTTTCAAAGACATCATCTTTCTTAGACTGGGAGTGCCACGAATAATATTAAGGGAAAGAGGTACCCACTTTATCAACAAAGTATTTGAAAACTTCTCAAGAAACAGGGAGTCCACCACCGAGTTACTACACCTTACCATCCTCAAACTAGCAAACAAGTAGAAGTTTCTGACAGCCAGATCAAAGAATTCTTAGAAAAAAGGGTAGGATCGACCCGTAAAGATTGGTCTACAAGGTTGCATGACACGCTTTGGGCTTACCGGACTGCATTTAAAACACCACTTGGAACTACCCCGTTTCATTTACTTTATGGGAAAGTTTGTCATCTCCAGGTAGAACTATAACACAAAGCAGCTTGGGCGACAAAAATTATAAATTTGATGCAAAACCAGCTGCAGAAAGGAGGCTAATACAAATTAACGAGTTGGATGAGATCAGATATCAAGCTTATGAGAACTCAAAATTGTACAAGGAAAGAACAAAACCTTATCATGATTAAAAAAAATCATATCAAGATATTTCGAACCAAATGACCAGGTACTTCTGTACAACTCCCGTTTACCGTTATTTCTTGGGAAACTACGTTCTTTTTGGTGAGGACCCTTGACTATCAAATAATTCACACCATACGGAGCTACTCATAAACTCAAAAATTAAAATTTCACAGTAAATGGACAAAGAGTGAAGCATTAATGGGCAAAAGTGAAAATCATGCGCTCTCAGACCGTGCATTTGGGTATACCAAAGCATGATTGATCTAACGTTCTGTCAAGATAATGACCTTAAACAAGCGATATGTGGGAGGCAAACTAAAGCGCTCTAACCCGGATTCTAAGTCCAGTGAGGTTACTAAGATTGAAGCCTGAATTTTTCCTAGGCATTTGGTTTGTTTTAAGGCCTTATCCTAATCACATTCAGTTTGCTTAATTCGGTGATTCATTTATTAGAGTCTATATGTGAGTAAATAGAGTCATTGTGATAAGAGATAAACCAATTGTTTATTTATTTCACAAAAAAATTTGATACAATGAAAGTTTGCCTTACAAGCTATTACAAAGTAATCCATTTTAATCGGTTTAACTAACCACCCATCCATCCTTGGTTGCGATTCTTCACGGCTAAGCCAAAATCCTTCCGACGGTCACTATCTTTTCCGGAAACCAACAACAAACATCAGCGATCTAACAATGACTTAGTGAGTGGTTTCTATACATACAACTTTTGTTCGTCTTCTTTTTAAGTTGAACCTGAAATCCCCTTAATCATACTCGACTTCTCAAATCGTTTAACCCGTTCGATCAAGTTTAGTTTGCGGATCCATATCCGACCATCTTACCACTGAAGCATACGGATCGGTCTTAACCGATCAAGCCATTTCAGTTCTGGTCAATGATTTATTGTACTCAATTGTTCATCCAGAAGAAAGAAAGAAACGATCAAGTATAGAGAGAGAAGGATGTAACCGTTTGGGCCAACCGCCACGGATCCATTCGGAATCACCCAAAGGCTATGGGTGATGGTTTATCCGGTCAATCCACTAACCTTAGAAGTGCGTTCTAGAGTCCAGGGCTCAGTATGCTGTTCTTTCTCCTTCGGACTCATTGTTAGATCGTTCTTCAAGACGTTGCAGTCGGATTGCCTTCTTGGCTTGATTCTGATCAAGTCTTTCTCCTAAAATTGCTCAAGTTCTTTTCTTTTGGTTCGTATTTGTGTTCTGATCATTTCATGAGTTTCCTTAGGAAAATTTATGTCAAACACTGATCCTGTGGCAAGAAATATATAGAAGACTCGTCCAAAAATTGCCTTGGGCGAAAAGGTGCCTTTTTGAAAACTGTCTGGATGGTTATCAACACGCGCCCCTTCGTCCCAAAACCGCCAAACACACTTCTCACACGTGCATCAGCTGAACTGACCTTGTTGGGATCCGTACCTAATCCGACCATCAGTTTGATAACAACCCCGATCCAAACAGTTGGCTCAACTGTCGAACACTCCACTGAGCTGAGTTTAGCTCCACGACAGTTGTTCCAGCTGCCTGAGTTGGGTCTACTAGCTGATGAAGCTGACTTAGCTTACTGAACTCAGCCTGGGCTCATTCCAACTTGCCCTTATCTCAGTCTAGCTCGCCGAAGCTCCATCTAGTTTGTCTCACTCTTTTGTTAGCTCGCCCCAGCTCCTTTTTTCCTTGCTTTCTTGTCTAAGTACTTATCATCACTCGGACTTAACCCATTATTCAGACCGTGGAACCCTTACCTTTATGTTTTACGATCGGTTGCACGTTCCCTCGTCCCATGGTACATCCTGATGATCCTGTCTAGGATCGGGGATGCTAGAAGTCTCCCCCACTTGATAGGGATTTATCCTCGAATCCAGACCAAGTGATACTTCATTCTCTAACTGTTTCAACCACTCAGGGAATTCGGCCTTCACTTTAGCTTCGCTTCCTAAGTTGATTCTTGTTTTCCATTGCAGTCCCAAACGACTTCCACCATTTGGATTACTTTCTTCCTTGTTTCTTTTTCCAACCTACCAACAATTCGAACATGCATTGATTCCAAAGTGAGGTTCTTGCCTCACTCCGAAGGCAGTTCAGGCACTATAACATCTTGATCCGTTGGGCATTTTAGGAGTTGAGATAAATGGAATACATTGTGAAATGCTTCCATTTCGGTTGGCAATTTCAACATGTACGCAACCTGGCCAACTCTTTCAGTGATCCTAAATGGACCCAATTACCTCGGATTAAGCTTCCCTCTTCTTGAAACTTTTGCTTGACCGTCGAAGGTCATCATCTTTAGATAGACCAGATCATCCACCGCGAACTCAAGGTCCTTCGGTGCTTGTCCGCATAGTTTTTTCTATCTTGGGATTCCTTCAACTTATCTTTCAAAAATTTGATCTTCTCAGTCGTTTCTTCAACAATATATGGTCCAGTTATGTTGCGCTCCCCCACTTGGGTCAGCATAATGGCGTTCGACATGGCCACCCATACAACGCTTAATATGGTGACATACCAATGCTTCTATGGAAGCTATTATTGTAGGCAAATTTTACCAAAGGCAGGTGCCTTTCCTATGAGTCACCCCAATCTAAGGTACAAGCCCGTAACACATCTTCCAATGTGCAGATCGTCCGTTCAAATTAGCCATCTGTTTGTGCGTGAGTGGTGATATAACATAAATTTTACCTACTTTTAGCCATGGTATATGAGTGTTTTAGGATATATTTACTAAGATTAGGAGTCTTTTTAGTGTATTTACAGGTTCAGGTACATTTTTGAGATATATGGTGATTTTGGAGCCTTT